>JADNYJ010000058.1:0-220282 GCA_015501075.1 Gymnopilus junonius | reverse complement strand
GCCGCAGACCGTTTATTAGAAATAGATTTGACTGGCATCGACTCTGTCCCTGTCTCTCTACTCAGATCTCTATCTTCTCTGAAGAGATTATCAATCGCTAACCTGGATATGACGGAATCCAAGCCTGATCCTCTGGGCTCGGTTTCGACTTATCGACATTGCTTACCCCTCGATGACCCGATTACCCCCAGTCTGCTCCAGGTTCTTCCTCTCTGGAGTACCTCCATATCGAGGAGATCGGAAGGTCAAGCGACCTATCAGTGCTTTCGTCACCTTCATTTCCATTCGACCTCGCCCAATTACACATGCTTAGCTTTCCCATTGCGGAATCGACAGCATGCACAATCTTTCGAAACATTTCGGGTTTTTGACAAATTTGCGACTTTGCACAGCCAACTTGACAGTAAGTTCGATTCGCTCTTCCAAATGCAAATGAAGGCCTTAGCCCACTAACGACCTCTTTAGTCAATACAATGTATAGTCTGAGGCTGGGCGGTAGTGCACATCTATATTTTCCTTTTAATTTCGCCCCGCCTCCACTACATTTCTTGCACCTGCAGTCCTTGACAATCGAGGCAGCATTTACAGTTTCAACATTTCCTGATGGCATTCTCATCAATCACTTCTCAAGCCCCCTTGATTGGATTGTCTACTTTCTGGAAAAAGGATTATCGTGGGACGCAAGGAATCTAACCCTCAGATTATCATTCCGTCGCCCTCTCTTGAATTATTCCGACATATCGATGCTGATTGGAGGCGACTGGCCTGCTGCTTGAAATTAGAGATGTTTGCTAAGCTGGTTAGGATGAATGTGCAGGTGGTTGATTTGTCCGATGAGGGACTTGACGTGTTACAACGGTGTAAATGTTTCCAGGAACTATCGACCACGATTGGTTTCGTCCTTTCAACCCCTTAGCAGTATAAAGCGGAGTAAAGGTATGTCATTCTTGTGAGATTCTACTTCGTTCACAGGGATTAAAATACTGATAGACAGATTACCTTCTGCATTTACGGTAGTCCTGGTTCGAAGAAGAAATGCCCACGCAATTTCGTACGAACGTTAATAGAATTCATCACCAACTTACATAGGCAGAATATAGTTGAACTATTCCAAATCCATGGCGAAAATAAAGAATAAGGAGAAAGAATTAAGAGAGGGAGATATTCTGACGAAGACATGCTATGCGCAAGAGAATGATTCATGCTACTTGGCCGTGGTCAAAGCTGCTGCTTTCGATTTCGCCTCACTAACCATTGACTGGACTCTAACATGGAACTCGCCTTCTCCCACCGTTTTCCAATCTGAGGAAAGGGACAGCACGCTTGACATGGGAGGAGGAATTGACGACAATGCAATTCCGGCAGCGTACGGTCAAGTACTAATGAGGAACCTGGTTGCACAAAACTTCAGAATTTGAACAGGGTGCACCTTATTGAGCGCAAAGACCATCTGCTCGTACAAACAAGGGACGTAATTAATTGTCGGGCAGAAATTTTGTGGAATAGCAGTCTGAGGACTGGCAATATTAAGACTACTACATTCCAATAGTGATGAACGCCCCCAGTTGAGTGGCTATCATGGGTAGATTGAGTCTAAGTTCACCGGCCGTCAGGAAATAAAGTGCACAAGGAACATGATAGCCTCACTGGTTGATCTACATTTGCAGGACTTGTATTTAGCGTCGGGAGAAGGGAACTTCAATAAATGTTATCGGTAAAATATCGAGTTTCAGGTACGTTGGATCCAAGCTCATAGCTTGAACTTTTCGTGTACGCATTCGGTGCGCACCCACACCAGGGATTACCTTCCCAAGGTAAATGTCGGATTCGGGAGAAGGATTCGATGACGTGTGTCGATCTGAGACAGATACCGTACAGAAAGATGAGAATGGATTGTGGACAATCGCGGGCAGGTCGGAAGAAGCAGAAAAGCGGAAAGGAAATACTATATTTAACACCGACATGATTGACGATCTTAGGCGATCTTGGTACACCCAAACTCCGGGTCGACTCCTTGATTTCTAAATTTCGCAGAGGTTGCCAAGAAGGAATGGCACTGAAGATCTTTATTTTCAAGCAGAAGAGGTCAGTATCGACGACTTCAGCTCAGAACTGCGGATGGGCCTGGACTCCGGGACGGAATCGCCGATTTCGCAGAGGTTGCAAAAAAAAGCGCAATCATATGAAGAAAGGAAGACCTTTCCTTTCAAGCGATGTCACTGCATACGAGACGTCCCAGCATTTATTCAAAGGATACATCATATGATGGATAACGCTCGTATTGACAGACTTTAACGTAGAATTGAGTTGCTCGACATCACGATTGAAGGTATTCGAGGGTAAAATTATCGATAACTTGTTCTTTCAAATGTAGAGTAACCATCTCTTTCAGAGATAAAGAGGTGAGTAGCACGCCCAGTCTCGGAAAGGTATTGTTTAAATATACGAACTTACATCTCTTCCTCTCCCCTTGCTCTCATCCTCGCCACCCTCGCCACCTTCACTACCAGCTGTTAAGAACGGATGCACATCAAAAAGTGACCATTTGGTGTATTAGAGTATATTACCTCGCAGTGAATACAAGAACGCTATTACAATCCGTTGAAGAATGCGAGACTTGTAGCTAGAACTGCAAAGAAATGTATGTGGATGCAGGTTATGTACCGCGTTACAAAAAATGTATATGGAATGTATTGACATCGAAGATCCCTCAGCCTCTAATGTACTGATAAAACAGACATGCAGTGTTTTTGCATTGGCTTACCAGGCTCGTGGTCTTACTGACATTGGCATAACGAAGTTGTGGCCTCGCTGCAATACTTGCGACTGCAATGCAATCAAGCTGCATTTCACGTAGCCTTGATTACATTGATTTATACGGCCGCATCACTCAATTCATTGGGATATAAAATGTGTAGTCAGTACTGCATAGATATGTGATACAGGTCATCCAATACACCGTGATCTAAAGCTCGTCGTAGCCCAACTCCTCGATATCCGGATCTTGACCCATTCCATCCCCTTCTGGTCCAAATTCTTGTTCGTCCGGCTCCTCCAAATGTTCCTCATCTTCCTCTGAATTGTCGGTCTCGCTTGATTGGTCTCCTCTAATCCCAAAATCCCATTCTTCTTCGTCGATCTCACCCACGTCGCTTAGATCCTCCTCGTCCATTCCGTCATCCTCCTCCTCCTCTTCTACTTCAGAAGGCTTCTTTACATCAAGCTTGTCGTGATCCTGCTTGAAAAAATCGGTTGCTGCCCGTGTTGACTTATGGCCGACGCCACCACCACGGAATCGCATCATCATATCCCGGTCCACAAACCTGTCATATTCAGATGTCAGTAAACTAACTATTTACTGACAATACACTCACATTCCGACATAATATAGCTGCCAGTCTGCCTCTGGATTTCCGGTTGAGCGCACAATCGATGACGGACCAAGGTATTTCTTAGTAACCCCCCAGTGAAATGCCGGAATCAGGTGAACAGCGCGGATGACTTGAGCAGGGTCGACAAAACCAAAAGCTGCCTCATCATTTCCAGGCACAAATCCCAGGCGTAAGAGATGCTTAGCTTTCCAACCAGTGCGTGGTGTCATGTCCCTCCCAAACCATCGAACAAACAGAAATTCCATCCGTTGAGGCTCGAATGTTTTTGACTGAGGTCCCATATGTCGAATTTGAGCGTGAAATATTCCCAATATCTGGCCATACCAATATGGATGAGGATCTTCATTGTGTTCCTCGTTCTCGGGAGAGAGAACCATGAAATCGGTGTGGCCAGGAACGCGGGGATTGAGTGAATCTTGATCACGCCGTAAATCATACGTGGTATAGTTCATGCGTAGAACCTTGTGTCGATAAATCGTGTTATTGTCGATGATGACTGACCGTCATTCAGCAGCTGTAAATTCTAGCTTGTCACCTTCGTATCTGCGACCAAGGAGCCGAGATAATAAGTGGTTCTTGAGACGGGGCAAAAAGTCCTTTATAAAATGTTAATTTATGCAACTGAAAGCTATCAAATGAGCTTACACGAAGCGCTGGATCTTCCTTGTTCATCTCTAACCACCGAGGGAGATTAATTTTATGTCGGCGGTCCAATGCGATCTGATGATGCTGTTCCGGTTGGGTCGCTGGTAGTGATTCTTCTTCATCAAAAGGAACTGTTGCATGCTTATCATCAGACAGTCCCCCAATGCCTTCTTGCTTGTTCCATTCCTTCATCAAGTGGATGAATCGTTCACGTCTGACTTGCAAACCTATTCCAATGACATGTTTTCCTTTGTGCACTCATCGATACATGTGCTTCACTCGTCGATGTTCAAGCTCACCCTATATATTTGAATGTCAACTTTACTTCAAGATATGAGAAGAAATCGCCGTACTGTCTGGGTGCTATAATTGTCTGTTGTCCCATGTAGTCAGATAGCTTTGGCATATCCACCAAGTGAGTGCAGCTTGATGGTGTCGAGGTGGAATAGTCGCTGCTTACGAGTTGGCTGTTTTGTTGCTAAAGAAGCTTTAGGGTTATGGGTGGAGGACTTCTTAATCACAGCCTTTGACTGGCGTCTACCCCGAGCGGCTTCTTCAGATGGCAAGTCATACGTCTGGTACTTCTGACATAAGTGCCTCTCAAATTCACGTAAATTCTCTCTGAGTCTGGTTGTTGACGTCTCGAGATCATTCACGGTGGTTTCGGTATGAAGCTGCAGTTTTGCGAGCGCATGCCATGATGCAAGCTCAAATAGTAGCTTGCGAACAATGCCATCTTGCTTACCCAGGAAGAGCCCCTCAAAAACAGGAATAGCACACTGTATAGTGGAGAATCAGTCCAGTAGAATGGAGAAATAGGCCAAGCCATAATGTGACCTGGAGTAAGTCTTCGTAATCGCATGCGGCCATCTTTTTTAAAGCTGATGCGTTCTTCCCAAATCGGCGTATTGTGCCCCTACCAAAGGTCGGAATCTGTCGATAGCTAAACAAGCACTTAGCCACAATCCGGGTCTGGAAATATTAAAATTTACCGTTCATTCAATTTTTGAATACGATCTTCTCCAAGTGCAAAAAGAAGGCGAAGCAAATGCTTGAATATTGCCATCCATACACCAATCTCAAATTCGTGAAGGAGGTCTACAACAAATAAGTCATAGTAGTTAAGACCAGCTTCGAATAACCGTTGTGAGAATGCGTTCTAATCAAAGTAATTAGAAATAGAACTTTGTTCAACTAGACACTTACTCGAGTTGGCACCAGTGACTTGGATGCTAAAATGTCAATAATTCATTTACTGGCGATATTTACTCCCTTTTCAAACATCAGTTTGCGAGCACGTTCGATCATCTCCTGCCTAGCCTCATTGTCAGCGCGCTTATACCTGATCCGGTCTTGCATGTCTCGCTTTGAACCTAGCATAGGAATCTTTGATTTGAGAACCAAACATCTGGGACATGGATGTCGTGAAAGATATTTAATACACGCCAATAGAACTCTGCAAATTGATAATAATTAGTTGTTTGATCATTCTAAACAGAAGGCGATATCACTTCTCAACATAATCGGCTGAATAGGTCAAGAATCAAAGGATGCCCAATCGATCGATACCATCTTCTAATTGCAGAATCAGACCATGGAGATAAGCTTCAACAAATTCATCATCAAGCAACAATAACCAGACAGCCTGTGCCAGTTCACGCCGAAGATGTGTAAGCATCTCAGCTGTTGCGGGTTTTCCAAATTGTTCCATGTAAAACTCTTGGATATTATCGTCAAGCTACATGCAAATCGTATCAGACTGGATTTATTCACAGTAGCATAAATATGTGCACTAACCTTGGGCATGTATGCAATGTGATGGGCCGCAAAGGAAGAAGGTTTGACGCGTGCATATTTAGACTGGCCGCCAAAGAAAAGATACATTGGCCACAGCTCAGCGTTCCCAAACTGGGCGAGTGAGGTTGAATCGGACCAGAGCATCAAGGCTACCATGAATCGCTCGAGATCCTCACCAGATCCATGGTACAGCTCATCTTGTAAGAGCTTCTCGTATTCGTTATTCCATGCATCAGCAGTGAAACTTTCAGAATAGATCCTCTCTTCTGGGTCAGTTTCCGAGGGTGTCCAATAAGCTTTGAAAGGAAAGGTGTGAAATGTCTTTGCTACTGGTTCCGAGTAAGCAGATCGAATAACCTCGACTAACTTGCGATGATGGACATCTACTTTGAATTTGGGTGCTTCGGCCTCAGAGATAAAGCAGAAGCCATCGCATGGAACTGAAAGCTCAACAGAGCTTTTGATCCAGCGGTCGTCAAAGGCGAATGGCGAAGGCACAGAGTCGAGTTCGTGATAATCGTCCATCCATTTGTTTTCCTTCATAGCATCAAAGCCCTCCAGTTCATTTGGCAAGAAGTCAGGAGCAAGAATGACGTCTCTAACAAGCGAATTAAGTTCTGAGATGGATTTAGTATTAGATGACCGGTAGAACCAGGTCATCAGACGGTAAACGGATGCGTTTTTGAAAGGCGCAAAGAATTCAGTGGTGGCATGAGTTATGGTAGACTTGAGATCATGTAGAATCGAGCTGAAAGACATGTGAGAAGCCTTGAAAGAGTCTGATGATGGGTCGAGAGCCAAGTTAGGAGAGTCGGAAACCTCAGAAAGCGAATGAAATGGATCAGGAGTGATACTAGGCTTTCCGTTCGCATACTGACGCACAATCCCAAACGAATCTGGTTCAGTACAGAATATACTAGCATCGGAATTTACATAGAAGGACTCTGAGTTGAAGTCTAGCTTGTCAATCTGGGGAATATATGGTGGAGCTGGAGGTAATTCATCCTGGTGATGTTTTGGTAGCATTGGTCATTTTGGATTCGTGAGTTTGATGGATGAAGGGGCAGTTCTCTGAGAGCTTAGCCGACGGCGTAGATCATCCTTCATTTTAATAAGAGAAGGGCTTGGAGGTGTCTTAAGCCTAGCAAGCTGCTCCTCTCTCTTTGTTGTCAGTTTAACCCCACATCTCTTCAACCGCTTTTGTTTTGTGGTGAGATACAGTGCCGGGCATTTTCTCTTGTGATTTCCGAATGCAGTATGATTTGTGAGCTTTTTTCTGCAGCCAGGACAGGAGATTTCGGCCATAGCAGGACAGAATTACGCGGAAAAGAAAGAACAAGCAAGTGGGATGAGATTAAAGATTACGACGTCGATAAGAAAAAAATAACAAATGCCGTCACATGACCATGTTTGAGCAATGTTAAAATTCTAAGGGCCATGTTGCTCATCAAGTTCACAGCAGGAATGAAAATGATTGAAAATTTATTTAGAATACAGCTTAATTTCTTCAATCTTAAGTGGTGTGGATGGAAAGACTTGATGAACGATACAAAGACACTGTGAATCTATTTTTGGATCAGCACAGTCCAAATTCGGAACGCGAGTAGAATTTGACCAACTCACTCTTTGCTCTCACCACCATCATGCCCGACAGCGATAATCCGTCAAAAGATAACCTTGACGCCATTGTGCAATCCGTCAGAGTTGGAGGGTGGTGAGCGCTATACATTCTAGCTCAGTAAATGTGGGATGCTAACCAGCAAGTGCAGTAATACTCAACTCAAGCCGTATATCTCGAAATCACGTATCATCTCACAGACCATTCACCCTTTCATGAATCTCCATCGCGCCTTCTATGCTGGTGTACCTGAAGCCGCACCCGAAGACAAAGAGAATGAGGATGAGGATACAGAGGATGAGGAAGAAGTGGAGGGTGATGACACACGACCAGACAAGGAAGAACAGTACGTCCATTTTTATGAACAACCAGACTACTTCTAACATGCATTTAGATACACTGAGGAGGAACATTATGTCTTCCGTGCCATAATAAAGCTCGAGCGAAGGTTTAATCTCGTTGTCGATGCTTGTTCCACTGACACCGATGCTTTCCTTGGATTAATCAAGCTAGGAAGTCGATATATGCGGGTGTTATATCTGTTTACTGACCATCTTTTAGATTTCAGAGGCCTCTAACGCCTCTCGTGGAGATGATACTGCCAAGCTCAAGGGCGCTATCCTTGACCTCATATATGAAAACCCCAAATCTGGCTCTAGGTTTGCCATGGACTATGATATTGACTGACTCTTAGCTAGTGACCCCAAGGAAACTCGAGGTCATTACCACTTGGACACTGCCGAACATCTCTGCCCTTTACGTCTGAAGGACCAGTTCGAAGCAGATCCTGTGTAAAATATATGCACGTCTTTTTCACTTGCTCGCTCACCCATCTGCACAGAGATTTCACAAATCAAATATTTGATGGAAAACTCGTAATTACAGACAATGACTTTCCATCTTTTATGTATGAAAGTGGGACTCAGTATGATCCCGATGACGAAACCAGCGGCCTCTTTCGAGGTTTCCTACTTGTCAGAGTGAGTTTATCATAGGTCGATCTATTCCTCTTTTTGATGGCACTATCAGGTCTTCCAGCATATCTTCACAGGCCCCTCCTCAGCGCTTGAGGCCAGTCGCGACGCAAACAAGACAAAAGCCAAGGTTTTTCATATCAAAAAAGTGACTGGTCGCATGATTGCGTATGCAGCTGTACAGGTATGATTTCAAACTAACGTCGTGTCCTTGTTAAGCTTTGCTTTTCAGACTTATCTCGCTTTGTCATCCACCAAGAAGTGGACAAACTTTATTGATTGCTTTGGGCTCGATGTTTTTTATGACAATGTTGTTTCAATGTTCGAAGAAAATGAAGAAACTCAGTTCATACAAGATACTTTGGACTGGTGGCAGTCGTAAGTAATCTCCCCACCTTCCTTTCGTTGTACTCCTTGTGGCTTTTAAGTCAGGTTCCGGGCCTTCATTCTATGAAGAAGAAAATGAAGGCGAGCAAAATTCGGCCCGAACAAATGCACGAAGGTCCGAACCCTGCTGAATGACTTAAAGCTCAGCTTGAGAACAAGAAGCGCCATTGTCTCGAAGAATGCCAACATGAGGAAGAACGCCAACGGAGAGAGGAGCAATGCCAAATTGGGGAGCAACGACGACTTGAAGAGCAGTACCAAGCAGAGCACGAGGTAAACACAACTCCACGGCAGGTATGCCAGGTCGTGGCTTCAGGCCGTCAGGATCGAGGCCCCCAGGATTTGATGACGACGACTCCATCTCCTGCACAAGCCAAGGTTGTTCTTCGATTCAACGGGCACGACAACAGCGATGACACTAGCGATCAGGAAGTTGATCGAATTTCAACAGCTACTCACCGATCACAGGTAGTCAGATACGACCGGGATGTTGACGATGACAACAGCAACAATGAGACCCTGGATAATCAAGTTACGATTTTGGAGAAGAACCTCAAGAAGAACAAGCGTCCACGCTCAGAGAAGACACATGGCGAGAGCTACAGCCAAAAGGAGGTAGTGTTCTCCTTAACGTACCCTGATCCTTCTCGCTCATTATACCATCAGAGACAGACCTTGAAAGCAGTGGAGAACAGACTAGTCCAGAGTCATCCCATCGCAGATGGAAGTCCGGATAAGAGGAGCGCCAATGCAACACCTACACCTCAACGAACGGAACGTGCTACCAGAGCCTCGGTCACGAAGCGCGTAAGTTGTCTTCCTAGTACATAAGTTCATTCTAATGCTTTTTCAAAGTCTTTGGACGTCAATAACTCTGACCAACTACCCCTGAAGAAGAAAGCCAAAGTTACGAAGACCAAGAAGAATCCCAAGCCGTGAGCTTTGCGCATTGCCGCCTGTATTTCTAGTTCGGGTGTATGTAAATTGCTTCATCAATGATATTATTGCGCAATCTATAGTGTGTGTGATGTGGGTATCTGAATTGTCGAGATGATTAGTCTAGGTTATCTGGCAGGAATGAGAAATAGATCATATTACATGACTCTATATGGGCACGGTGATAAGATGTACATAGCAAGACATTGTTATTTATTGGCGTCACTTCATTACATTCCGGTACATCGAACGACCGCTTACATTCCTATTTACCGAACGACTGCAATAACTCACGATACATTCCCATGCATTATCAGGTATCGGGAAACTGATTCTGTGCTGACTGCGGTGCTGCTATTTCTATGTACCTCAATGTAAGCCGTCGTTCGATGTACTGCTATCCAGACATCGCAACCACAGCATGGAATGTAATTCATATATGGGCACGCAAGGCTATATACCTGTCGGTCACTTTTTCTGATGCAAGCTTTCAGGTGGAAGTTGGTTACTAGGGCGAATTGCCTCAGCTTTCTTAGCCTGAACGCGTTGACGAGATGCTTGATTAATCAGTTCCTCGACATCTTGAGACATAGGTGTGCTCGAAATCCTTTCGTACCTAACTGGTTCCTTGTATTCCCAGTCAGGTATCTTGCATAAATAATTTCCTTTCGCTGTAAGATACTGTCGTTCAAGTTCCTTTAATTTATTATATTCATCATCGTCGCTCTCTGAATCAGTGTCGTTCATGGTGTTGTGAACTACATGATCTGGATTGATTTTAACCTGCGCATGAAGCGCGCGTTGCATATCGAGATCCCTTTCGATTTCAGGGATTCCAGCATTTCCCCAATTTCTTGGATCAAATCCTTTGCCCTTAGACGAAGAACCATTCTGAGGTTCTGGCTTTCTTCAGTATGTTGGATGGTTCTTTCCATGCTCGAGCTGTTTTCCTGCAAACCCAATACCTTTTCAATCCTTCCTAGGCGTTCGACGAGGGTGTTTACCATTCCTCGTGTTTCCATTACTACCTGTCTGGCATCTTGCAGAACAGGATTACCAGTTACATGCTCTGGTACTACCGGTGTGTATCGTGCACTATCTAAACTGTTACTACGACGAGCGGGCCTTGCTGCAGCAGCACCGCCAGTCTCAGCCTCTCGGTTTACTTTCCCGTGGCTATCAATAACGACGCGTCGGTCACCTCGACCACGCACATCAGCAACCTCGGAACCGGTGAGGTTGCTGCCGGAAACCCGATGGTCGGGTTCCGGTACCTGCTCGGAGTCACCTCTCGCAGCAGGCGAGCCTGTATCAGACTCGATGGCAGGAACATCTTCGGGAGGAACGTGCCCCCTCTGAACCTTGCCAGTCCGGGCACTAGTCTTCCTACTAGTAGCCATCTAATACCGAATAATTAGTGTTTCAAACTTGAATGACAACGTACCTGGAGGTCTTGGGTGATCAAGCCAAGGGGATTCCAAAGTGAACATCGCGCGAGATAGTGAGAGAGTGAGAGTGAGAGAAGAGTCGGTGAGTGTGAGAGTCGCCGAGAGTGAGAGTGTTAAAGTCAAAAATATGTGACAGGGCGTGAGTAAACACGAGTCCCGGCACACGTCGAACCTCGAAAGACTGGCTAAAGTACTCTATTCAAGGTCGACTATCTACGACATCCTCGACTCCTTTATATACTCTACAATATACCTATGTAATACTAGTTGTGTAAGTAGAGAAAAGGATAGAAAATCAACGAACAATGATTTAATCTAGTTAGAGATAAGATAAGATAGTAACTTCCGTCACACCTGGAAAGTCTGCTAGAATACGAGACCCTCAATGACCCAGCAAAACAGCTCCTTGATGCCATTTCGGTGCTCTCTGCCTCTGCCCAAAATCCTAGAATTGCCTGTGATATGATGGTATCAGAGCGAGCCGTCGAAATCATGCTTGCTGGAAACCGCGCTTTAGCTCCCGAAAGGGTTGCACAAGTCAGGTTGATTTGGAAATCCTTGATATCTCCAAATTTATTCGACGACACCCAAGAGCACAGAGTTGGGGCGACTGCATGCAGTAAGGCATGAAATCTACTCTTTTATCATGCCACACCTCCAGGCCGATTTTGTGAAGTACATCAATTGGGTACAAAAGTGGAAAAGTTGCATGAAAGTGAAGGAATCCAAGGATCATGATCATGTGAAAAAGAGGGAGACCCACACTTGTATCGACGCCTCTGCTGCTTAATAATGTATCTTGACCGTTGCGACATATTGCTCAACAAGGTTGCAGGGACAGAGCATTGATAAAGCTGTCTTGACGAACTTGCCAAAGCTATGCCACATGCGGCTGAATGCACGAACAATTTTTAACAGCTTATATGTATCGACTTTCGGTCCTCGAAGGAAATTTTAATTTGGGCAGAGTTCCAGATATAGGTCTCGAAGGTGATCAATTCTCTACGTATTCTAATGATATTAGAGACTCTAACATATTCATATATATATCATAGGACACCCTTTGGTACATGGTTTGCAGAACCTAATACAACTTCCACTTCACGTTAACGTCCTCTGGAAGTTTGCCATTAGCTCAAAATAAGGGCACTCTCAAAGCCCGAGGGGGGTTTAGATTTGAATGCTTACAAAATGGGCCACATTTCCAGAAACAGAAGAGATGTTCTCACTAAATATGAAGTCTCCCATATTAGACGAACACAACAATTTATTGATAAAGAATAATAAAGTACAGTGTTGAGCTAATGTGCAATTTTTAAAGGGATTTGATTTCGCTCGTAAGTTGTAACGTTGGTGCCAACCGTCCTGATTGGCTCGATCATTTGACGTCATATAATAAGCATGTTGATCGCATGTGACCTACAGGGCCTGGGCAAAGCCGTTACTTGCAAATCATCTTTTGCTCTCTGTCAAGCTCCTCAACGAGATACGAGAGGTGGTTTAAGCAGCTTGGCCCCAGCTCATCCGTTCCACTTCGGAAAGCAAAGTTTATTCTATGGCCCTGAGACTTCTGCAGATATCTGGACAGTTCCTTGACGTACTAGACCACAAATGAAGTCCAAGGACTCGTCGTCACTCCACTCATGGACTCGCGGACTACTTGACATGTCCGACCGAATTGGCCTTTCTCCCCACAATCTCCAGAGTTTTTCTTGAAGAAGTGGAGCAAGTAAACCGATCCTCGTTAAAGCTCAATTTTTGGCTTGCAATTCGCTAGTTTCCTGACATGGTCCGAAAGAGAACACTGGTCTACTGAAGAGATTACAATTCAATTCAATGGTGCTATCCATCGTACGGGTCTATGCATGTTGTACTGGGTATGTACTGTACTGTGACATTCTCAAGATATGACGCTGACTTTCCTTTTCAGAGGTAAATTTGCCACATAATCTTCTCTTAGTTCTGCCTCTGGTGGTTCGTTTCCCAGTAAATCCAAGCGGGTGTACCCTGGTTAGTGAAGTTTTCAAGGCTCACATACGTCATCGCAATTCGAGGACTTCTCTAACATGGCAGAGGTCTAGACCTCTACCACGTTCTCACTGAAGACTAAATGCAGCCTCGGATACTCACCTTTTCTCCTGTAATGACGGCTCGTCGACTGTATTTTGCTCCACGGGCGCCTTGTGGTCCTTACTTTGCTTCGGGAAAAGGTTCATGTGAACGACATGCCGCAGTGTTATCAGGAATTCAGTTCAGATTAGAGACGGACCGTCGTCGAGTTTGTCTTCCGTCAGGCTGCCAAGCTACCATTGACACTGCCCATATCGCTAGTACATAGTACAGGCGATATTTCGGGATATGGCCTATGACGCCATTGCCAGGCACGTATGAACACCTCCAGTTTAAATAACTCTCACCAAAACTACATGATGTCCTTGTCCAGCTCTTTTTTCCATTCCGTGTCCCGTCTTCCTGGTATGGCAACAGAGCGCTCATTGTGTTTTTATCAGTTCTAGACCCACTTTACTCTCCTTCCTTTCCCCATAACCTCACCTGCAACGTGGGAAGACACTGCCTCGTTTTCCCCAGGACCTGCGCCCTCGTAGTCAAGTTAATCGCCGTTGTCGCTTCTGCGTCTTCAGCCTGCTGGTATTGCTAGCAAGGAATGCTGACTTGGGCGTCGCCTCTGATCAAAGGCTCCCCCGCGGATTTCTGGGTACGACATAATACCGTACATCATACTTTTATCTTACAAATATATCTCAGCATGCTTGACACGATTTCGAAGTATTTTCCCCATTTCTTGCTGAAGTTTTGGTTTTCTACGTATGAATCTTTTCTATTCACATCTGGTAGTAATTGCTGATGAGCTTGTTCAGAGGAGCCATTTTCCCTTCTCGCCCTCCGCGCGTACATGTTTACGATGTATACGATAACGAGCTAACAGAGATATACCGACCACGTAAGGACACAACATCAATTTTCCACGACCTCGACAATGGCCACCTTCAACCATACACCAGACAAGCTCTCGCCGAAGCTGAAAAGGCTTTTTCCAAACTAGAATGTGAGGCACAGACAGCGCTCAAAGATCTGTTAGATCGAACAGTATGGAGTGGGGAAAGCTATTCCAACAAGAAATCCCTTCCTCTGAATCGTACTTCTGTAGAGG
Organism: Gymnopilus junonius; assembly: GCA_015501075.1. Lineage (NCBI taxonomy): Eukaryota > Fungi > Basidiomycota > Agaricomycetes > Agaricales > Galerinaceae > Gymnopilus > Gymnopilus junonius. The sequence goes on along the minus strand of JADNYJ010000058.1, from coordinate 205,913 downwards.
TGCTGCGGAAGTATTTTGTTTTCCTGCGATTCCGCAATAGTGGAGGTTACCGCGATACAGTTCAATCACTTGAGCAATTCAATCAAACAGATCCACGCGAAGGCTGTATTTATCCGGCCTATCGCCACCCTGTTGCCAACATTCGACTTCAGTACATCCTGAAAGGTTTTATCAAGTTTTTAAACCATACTTCTGCCGACAGCTCGTCGGCAAGGACGCGTCCTGATTTACCTACCACTGATATGCATCTTGGCGCTTTTCATGATGCGATGGAAAAATATTGTTGGCGGTTGTGCGAAGCCGAGCTTTGCATTGGGATAGCCACCGAAGATCAGGAGTTTATGTTGTCCGATCGATGTTTCGGTACGCTGGACGAAGGATTTGACGAGGATCCGTAAGTTTCCAACTCATCCAAGCCTGCATTTTATTGACTGGAATCGTCGGATCAGTGAATGTTGCGATCTATTCTTCCCGATCTTCCCAACTGTCGCCTTATATATTCTTGGAACAGCAGACGAACATTACCCATCCACATCCACATATCGCCAAACCAGTCGATCTACTATCTGGCTTGACATTGGCCTTGAATCAGCCTCTGATGTTCATTTACGAAATGCGATGATTCTCCAGACATATCCTGAGCACATATATTTCCAGTCTCTTCGCACTGTTGCTCTCTCAATATCATCATATGATGAGTTCCGCTGGATCCAGGAGCACCAGGATTATAGCAGGCTGAAGCAGCGGTGTCGGCAGAAGTTTTTACAGGAGACGGTGACCAAGACTTTGGTTGTGAAGGGCTCGTTAATTCTGACGGATTTGACGGACGAAGTTGTCATCATGGGAGATTCGGCTGTCGCTCATGGGTCCTTTTCCGACGTCTGGCAAGGAATGTGGGAGGACCCGGTTGAGAAACGAACACGAAGGGTACATACTTATCATTTTTCTTCTTTTCCTAAGGAGTTGGCATGTTCATGTTCATACTTTAGGTTGCTCTGAAATTTTTGCGTCAGGTAATGGCCCAAAACATTCGGGAGAAGCTATTGAAGGTACGCAGCCTGCCTGCATTTAATTATTTCCTTTACGCCTCTCACCTTTTGCTTTTGAAATAGCGTCTGCAGCGGAAGTTATTGCTTGGCATCGGCTTTGCCACAAAAATGTTAGCCAGCTTTTCGGCATTGTGCAATCTCCCAACAGTATAGCCATGGTATCCCAGTGGTGTGCAAATGGGACTGTATGCAATTATCTCAAGTACAATCCAGAGGCTAATCGTCTAAAGCTAGTAAGTGTTATTTATTGGCATGGAACAAGGCTCGCCTTTCTGAACCTTTTTTGAATTTAGGTAACCCAAATAGCTTCGGGAATTTCATACCTGCACACTGTGAAGCCAACCATTATCCACGGTGACCTGAAAGGGGTATGATGGACTGCCCATTTGATAGCGTGCAAATCTAATGATGACCACAGGGAAATATACTTGTCGACGAGAACGGGAGCGCCATCATTACCGACTTTGGGTTATCTAAGGTCCTAGGCGACATGTCGGACTCCATGAACATGGGAGGAACATCGTTCTTTGCAGGATCCACGAGATGGATGGCTCCTGAGCTTATTGCTGCGCTTGTTGAAGATCTTCGTCCGACTATCACCACTTTCAGTGATGTTTATGCTTTTGCTTCCATTTGTCTCGAGGTAGGTTACTTTTTACTTTCTATGGAAGTAGCAATGTAATTGACATCACAAAAATAGGTCGCGTCAGGTCAACTTCCGTATTCTCACCGCTCAAACGACCATGCGGTTACTTTGGATATCATACGTGGAGTCAAGCCCTCGAGGACAGCGACCTGCCTTCTCAAACTCAGTCTTGAGGGCGAAGAGGCATTTTGGAACATGCTAGATCAGTGTTGGAGCACTGATCCCGCTCTGAGGCCTACTATGCCTCATTTGTTGACTTTCTTTGAAGTTTTGGGGATGTATTTGAAATCTGCGCCTGTCGTATAGAATCGTCCAACCACCACAGTTAACACTATTCACTTTCAACCATCATTCATGCTATACCAGACCTTCTGGTCTATCAAGGTCTCTGGCGCTATCCTTTTCCCTGACGTTGGTTCATTTCATCCTATTCCAACTGCCTGTTACATTCTGTCTTCGCTTTGCCCTTGTAAACTGTACACTACTAGCTATTTACCAAGCTTCTATTCTTTCATTTTCTTGTACAGTCTTTCTTAGGCTTTAGTAGTTCTATCCACAATCTGCGATACCCCTGCATGCTCTAATACTCTTGATCCTTTCATATGTCCCGAATTTGTCGAGACAGCATTTCTGTGGTGAGGCCGCCGAACTCCGAGCGGAGTGTGGCTTGGCTCTTGCCACTCGTTTCATCACATCCATCCTCTGTGCTTCCGCGCCTCCTGCGGTGTCGGACGCCATGCTTCGTCATTTTCTCTCCTCGATGCTTATGAATATGTGGATTTATAAAGATAGAATGTCTTTTAAGAACTTAGAGATCCATGGAGCCCCAACCTGGAATTTGAAACCAACATATGTCGACCATGAAAGCACTCGTTACCGCTGAACACCAGACTGCAGAAGTAAAGGACATTCCAATTCCTGAACCTGGCTTGAAAGAGATTCGGTGAGTGCGACACTTTAAAGTGCAACAAAACATTTCATTCATCGAACTCCGCTTTACAGGGTCAAAGTACACTTTGTCGCCCTCAATCTCGTAGATTCATTGTACGTTGCGCATCCAACTGACAAGCCGGGACGCGTTGTGGGCAGTGATATTGCTGGAGTCGTCGATAAGGTCGGCAATGATGTTGTAGATTGGAACGTTGGCGATCGTGTTGCTGGATTGCTTCAGGGTGGTATGTACATAGTCTCTCCTTTTGGTTTTTCCCGGGAAGCCTGACACTCTTTGAATTAAAGCCACCTCTGGCAACCCTCGTCCAGGAGGATTTGCAGAGTATGCTATCCTTGAGCATGATCTCGCTATCCGAATTCCTCCAGGCGTGTCTTTCGAGGAAGCTGCCACATTTCCATTGTGTTCCTTAACGGCTGCTCAGGTATGTTTCATTCCTCGACCCTTCGTATATTTGAGCTAAATTTTCCCCACAGGCTCTCTTTATTCGCCTGGAGCTTGAGGCTCCCTTTTCAAGCCCATTCAAACCCAAGAGAATTGAATGGAAAGCCCCAACTATCTTGGTGTTTTCTGCTGCAACATCGGTCGGGCTTTTCGCGGTTGAATTGGCAAAGCTTCTACATACCCCCACTGGAGAGTCATACCGTATCTTCGCAACGGCTAGCCCCAAAAATCACGATAAGCTGCTGGCGCTAGGTGTCGAAGCGGTCTTTGATTACAAGTCTCCAACGTGGCCAGAAGAAGTCCGAAAGGCGTCCGGCGGCATATCGTACGCTGTTGATTGTATTTCTGAAGACAAGACCACTGCGCAGATTTCTCAAACGTTTGTCGATGCTGGGGGAAAGGTTGCTGTTATTCGAAAGTCAGCGTGGAATAAGGATGGCATTCGCGAAGGCGTTTTGCCGATCTATTCAGCTGCTTGGTGGGGTCTTGGACATGAAATTATATACAATGGTAAGTAGTTTTTGGCAGGCTGTTGACTCCATTGTTTAACTGATAATTCGGATTTTAGATGAGGTCATGCCTGCCTCGTCTATTTGGCGAGAATTCACGACGGCATTCTATAAGTTTCTGTCCCTAGGATCTGAATCTGATCATGCTGTGTTTCCTATCAGTGGTAATCCTGTTCGCCTTATGCCTGGTGGTCTGGAGGGTATTATAAGAGATGCATTTGTGCTGCTAGGGCAAGGAAAAGTAAGGGAGCGCAACCCCGCTGTACAAGATTATGCAGGGAAAGATTGGTTACGACCGATTTCAGCTGAGAAGCTCGTGTATAGTTTGGAACCCTTGTAATCAGACGTGGTACTTTCATAAGTAGGGTTATTTGGTTAGATTTACTGTAAAGCCTGTAAAGCCAGATATTTTTAGCACGGACCCGAGGATGGCATCCTGGAACACATCAGAACTTGTCCAGTTCTGGGCTAGGCGTGATGTGATTGCAACATGAAGGTAACCGAGCTTGCGGAAAGGAAGTCAAAAAGGAAGTTAATTACAAAGGCTTTTTTTAGAGTCATGTACAGTAGGGACTCAAGGGAAATTTTTTAGTCAAAGAGAATAGATCACCAAAATTTCAGCATTCTTTTCAGGAGACAGAGAAATTTTTTGAAGTTCAGAGGTATGGAAAAGACGTGTCTAGAGTGTACATGAGCTCACACCGGCAAGCTCGGGAGAGCGCTTGAGCCACCCATCACTCCGAGGCTCTGGCTTTACAGCGGAAATGAACCAGCTCATTTTGTGTAAATCCAGGGTAAAGCGAGCTGGATTTACCGTAAATCCCTCCAGATAAGCTACTTATTGAACTTATGTCCACCAAAAGGAATACTTATTGCCTTGAACCAGCTCAAATTGCAGTCTGCAGAAGCAGTACCCAGTTCAACTGCATTGAAAAGGCCATTGCTGCTGTCTATTCCCATTGTAACATATTTAGTACATATTTCTGCATTTCTGTGTAATTATTTTGGTACATAAGATGTGTTTAAGGGAGGGAGGGAGGGAACAGAGCTCGAGATGAGACCGAAGACGGCTGCCAAAGACGCATCCCGCTGCCAAGTGATGGGCTGAGAAGTGGGCTATTTTTGGGCCACCCAGCGCATCAGTCCCATCAATCCGCCCTCGGTGTCCATCCTGATCGAGCTGGGGAAAGCCATGCCTGCAAGTTCTCTCGACTTTGGAGGACACCCAGGTGCTTGAACGCGACACGTCCGCCCTCGATTGCAGGTCACGAGCACATGACTCTTGGCACACTCGGCGCCTGCCCAAGCCCCCCGTAAATCCCTCGGCATAAGTTTAATTGATTTGGAGTTCTAATTTAAAACAAAATGTCTCCGATTTAGTGCCTGCGCTGAGCCCTAGACGTCAGTTGTGAAGGATATCCCACTACATTGAAGGAAAGATTAGGTGAGTGCAACGCTTCGAATTAAACATCCCATTCATCAATGTGTTTTACTTTTACAGAGTCAAAGTACACTCAGTTACCCTCAATCCCATCAAGCCGGGACGCTCTGTGAGCGTACTTGAGCATGACCTCGCTATCCGAATCCCTCCATGAGGAAGCAGCCACATTCCTGTTGTGTTCCCCAGCGGCTGTTTTATTCTTCAACGACTCTGTATATTTAAGCTGAATTTTTCATAGGCTCTCTCTGTTCGTCTAGAACTTGCAGTTCCCTTTCCGAACCCATTCAGACCCAAGATCCCAACTATTTTGGTGTATTCTGCTGCAACGTCGTTCGGGCTTTTCGCAGCCGAATGACATGAAAATACATGCAACGGTAAGTAGTTTTATTGTCTACTACTCTCTGTCCATTGTTTAACTTTGACTATAGCTGAAATTGCTTCGCCTAGTTAGCCAGAATTGGCATTATATAAATTCCTGCCCGTAGGATCTGCAACAGACCATGCTGTTTTCCTATCACTAATCCTGTCTGTCTTATGCCTGGTGGACTGGAGGGTATTGGAGAAATGGATTTATCTGCTTGGCTAAGGGCGAGTGAGAGAGCACAACGGCAGTACACAAGACCATGCAGGGAGAGACTGGCTGCGACCAATTTCGGCTGAGAAGCTTGTGCGTGATGTGAATTCCTTGTAGTCAGCACTGATTCTTTTGTAAGTTTACAGCTGTTTCAGAAAACCTTGTCAGTTGCATTTCTTTTTTTTTCCGTACTATCGCTTGTCGGGAGTTTGAAACCGCGACAAAGAAAAATCGATATCAATTCTTCCATTTGTGCTTGGAAGATAAAAATTGGTAGACGTGTACAACTTTGCATTCTATACACGCTGGTATAAACATTTTTGAGCAAAGTTGAGGCTGCGAGGGACAGGAGCAATTCCGCGTCTCAAAAGTGAATTCAATGGTGTATTTGAAACGTCAGTCACAGACGGGTCACAAATAATTTTAAGTTCCGCTTGGCCGTCCAATGATACTGAGGAATTTGATCCACTTGACCAGGACCCCCTCCTCCTCTGGTGATAACAATTGTTCCTTCCCGTGAGCCTCTTTTACTGGCTTCCTGAGTTTATGGTATCTGTTTCATAGGTCAAGTCATATTGTCAGGCTGCTGCTGCCAGATCCAAGTCACCCCACTGGACAGCTTGACAGGCATCTTTTACATGTTTCTTGACTGCCGGATCATTGTAATCGATACGTCGTTCTGTTCGATAGACCTTTGAGCGAGCCATGGGATAGATTGCTGGCAGTAAATTTAGTGCTGGCCACCGTAAACAGACGTCTAAGCAGAGCTTGAATCATATATCACGCTTGTCACTGAAGACTGCACCCTGACTGTTACTTGAACCTTTGTGAGCGCAGTAATGCATAAATCGACACCAAAGTTGGCAGGCATATTTGCAAAGGTCCCTAGATACTGTGTCCTGAATTTTGGGCTGACCGGCGAGCAAGATCTGGCAAGATCTGGCTTATAATCTTCTTACAGTGGCCTTTTTTGGGCAGTCAGCTTTTCATATGTTGGATACATCTCACTTCCAGTGGACTTTCCACCAAAATTTCTACATTATTAGAAAGATTGGAAGGTCTAGAATTTATGTGATTTTTTATAGGGTAAGGGGATGGATGAGGGAGGCAGGAGCGAAGCAGTTTCAAACTCCCCATCGAATCAAACTCCCAATCAGTGATAGTACCACGTCACTAGGCACGCTGATGTAAAGCTGACCAACCATGATCATGCATGCTTGAGGGTAATCCGGCAATGTCCGACCTATGATGTCAGTAATGTAGCTCTCCATTATCAATGTCATTGAAATATTCATTCTTTTTGAGCTCTCATGGTCTTCCGCCACATCAGCAAGGATATAAAGGAATGGGTGATGGTTCTACTCGAAGGTGGATGGATCCCTGAGAATGCAGCAGAGGTTTTTGGTGTTTCAGAATGGAGTATTTATCAGTGGCAGAGGAATCTTGAGATGCACAGTTCTGTTGTGCCTCCTCGCAATCCTTCTCAAGGCCGCCCTCGTCTCCTGAATGCTGATATGACCCACGACTTATCTACGCTCATGGCAGAAGCTCCCAAAATGTTTCTTGATGAAATCCAAGACTGGCTTGCCCTCACACATGATGTCAACATCTCGAAGCCGACTTTGCATGAAAATATTCATGATTGCAGTCTGACATACAAGATGCTTCACAAAGCTGCAGGGGCTGTAAAGTAGTATATGCAGATGGAGGGGTTCCAGTGGGTACAGGAGTATCCATTAGGTGTAAAGAGCATCTGTAGCAGTATAGTAATGGCAGTGAAAAGAAGGAATACTGAGTCAGAACGCGCCTTGCAGTCAATTAGGCTTGTCACGGCATTCACCGGATACCCTCATGCACACGTGATCATGGTTGGTCAGCTTTACATCAGCATGCCTAGTGACGCGGTATGGAAAAAAAAAAGAAATGCAACTGACAAGGTTTTCTGAAACAGCTGTAATTGATGCAGGGGTTGTTATTTTTTTAAAAATCCTTCAATTTACCTTCTAGGGATCAATTGCGATGACCCTTGGGCATGTGCACTGCTCCAAATCAATTTTGTATATATGGGCTAGCATCAGCGTAAACAAGATCCATGCACCCCCACAACTCTTCGTCAGTTATGCACTCAACAATGTCCATGTTTCCCCCAACTGAAACAACCAGCCAAGTCAAACTAGTGGTGGCTATCGACATCGGCACTACTTTTACAGCAGCTTCCTACAGAATTGTCAAGTCAAATAATAAGATTCCCCATATTCAAGAGGTAGCGGCCCAGTCCATGAGTAAGGCAGGATACTGAGCCCATCAGGAGAGTACTTATCATCTATTCAGTGATAGAGCACCACGTGGGCATGACCATGATTCTTTCATACAAGGCATGATTAGTACTGGTATTGAACGGGTCAATGGGAGTCAGTGAAATTACCTCATTCTCGAATCCTTGCAAACAAGCCTTCCAATAAGGAAGCAGCACCCGGCTCGAGACCTTGGAAGCAATTTCCCCGGAAGTAAGTGTTGAATAAGAATTTAAGAATCTCATCATGCATAAATGCATCCAGGAGGCCACCATGATCCGGGTTGTCATGGTCCAGTAATAATTCATAAAATGGCCCAATTGAAACTGCAGGGCCTGATTTTACTGGACCGAACTTGAGAAATGTAAATCGGTTTTTTTCAGATAAAAAGCTTGAAAGTATGTTGGAGATTGCATTATCTACAAGGTAGTTCAAATCATCAACCAAGGACTTGATGGCAGAAATTGATTCCCCGTCTGCATTGCAGTTGAAGGGATCAAAGGAAATATCCATACTAGCGAGGTCATCAGTAGTATCGCGATTTTGGTAGTAAGAGGAGCTATTGGCGAGCTGGAGAGGTATCTCCCTGGATAATTTTTTCAGTATCGAGGCTGCTTTCACAAGACGCCAAACTTACAGTGAATTCTCATGGAGTGGCTCAACTTCAGAGCTAGGGATGGTTTCTTTCTTCCAGGTCTGAGTAGGAGGACTCATAGTCACACGGGGAAGCTTTGGTGGCAACCTTCTGCAAGATGACAGTCAGTGTCTGTGGCTTAATGGCATAAAAATTAAATGCACATGAACAACTTTCCTCATTTGGCCTTGGCTGCTTCCAATATTGGAGGACCGATTTTGAGTGTTACATGTTGAAGGTTCGATTGGCTTTTGACTCACCTTCTCAGTGCTTAGAGGTACAGGAATTTTGCAGACACTGAGCTTTTACCTTGATCGGCACTTTAGGCATAATATACGATAGACGTCTTGCCTTTACAATAAGTATTGACTTCAAAGCAAACTTGGAGGAAGTGGCGACACTGTGCACAGCATTATGAGGACCAGGGTGACTGAAGGCATCAAGGCTGTGATAAAATTTGAAGTTTAAGTAGATTACAACATAAGCCACTGTGCATAGGTCATACGGTAGCAGATGAGAGTATTATTTAACTAGGCGATATAATGCGATATATGACGATCATGGATGGGCAAGGAGAATATCAGACTGTGGGAGGCTGACAAGCACTTACTCCTGTGGATAGCCTATAAGGGTTTCCCCCCAGCAGCTTCTTCAGCAAATTTACATTACTGCACAGATGACAGAATGGCCTAATCACAAGGTGAGCAAAGGACACATTACAAAGTAGACACTTTACTCACACGTCGATGTTCATAAAGTCATACACAAAATCTCCAAACAGCTCTAACATGACCCACTTCCATCTGTTTTGATAAGAGAAGAACTCATCATCCATGAGCTTCTCTGGTATTTCTGTCAGCTCATCAGCAGGATACACACAGTGGACAAAGAGGAGGGACATACCCATATAATAATGAAACACTTCTAGTTCAGACTCCGTGATGAGGTCCAGCATGGAAAGGATGACTTCAGGGTTGTAGTGCAGCATGGCAAGTGATGGTATGAGATGAAGAAATTTTGGGGACTTGAGCAGGGATGGGGAGGGCTTTTAACTTGCAGGGAGAGGTGATAATTATGTGGAATAAACAAGGCTGGCTCCAAAGAAGCCATCAGCCATCATCAAACCTCGGTCCTCAGAAATGGCAGAGAAGTTTTGTGTTCACTGACTTCACATATGCAGCTGCATACTCCAATGTCCTGAGTTGGTATGCAGGTTGTGAAACTGGTTTACAGTCAGATATTGGTGCAAATCCTCCCACCTTTACAAGCCATAGGCTGATGTCCTTCAAGTAGGCAATAGTGGTGAGTGGTTACTTGGCATTGCTATTCGGTTCGGCACAGGTTGGATGTCAGAAGCAAAAGAAGAGAAGACGTGTTGATCAACCCAATAGAATCCAGTCATTTTGATTATTGGGGCTGATAGCACGTGAATGTGATGACACCATTTTGATTATTATTAGTAAGCATGTTATACCTCAGACATGGTTTTCATCTAATCAATTGTCCATCAAGCGATCTCACTTATCGATCATCTGTTGTAGACCATGATAATCGCTGGCTTCTCTTCTCCCATCATCCTGCAAGTGTTCAACCATTCTTGATGAGGTATTTCCTCCATTCGTTTTTCTTTTTTGCAATGTGAGCCAGTTGTTATCCCATCATGGAACCATATAGTCCCTTGATCATCTATAATGCGAGAGACGAAATGTCCTTGTCCTGAGTAGATTATTCCATGAAGGCGGAACACATAATCGCAGTCAGAGCTCAGTACATTAAGTTCTTGTCTATGGAACATCCACTGAGGTCAAATTGATATGGACAAAAATAATATAGGGCATACGTTGCATAACCACGGAGGTTTTCAGATTTTGCGACAAACCGCAGTCACAACATAGGGGGCATATATGTTTTGTCACTGTGTGAATGTTCGCATGCTCCCATCCAAAGAAGGTCGATAAGTTCTGCAAATCTGGGCTTTGCAGGTGGTTGGAATTGGGAAAGATCCTCATGTACTCTCCGAAGGAGACAAGCTGTGAGCTGTATTGACAATTATCATTGTCACAAATCAAGCTAATGGAACCACATTGCCTCTCCACGTTAAGCAGATACTCGCAAAGATAATTGATGGATGTGTAGCAGTGTCCAGTGGGGAAATGATCAGGTATGTTCTGCTGAAACTGAACTCGCATCGCGTCTCGTGCATTTTCAATCATCTGTTGATTTTCTATTGACTTTTTCAGCTCATTAGCCAGCTTCGACATATAAGGCGAGATATCATCAAACCTGCAAGACCAGTCATCAGGAGCACTTAACCAAATGTTGTAGAGGACGGTGAACACAGAGTCATATGCACAACTATAGTTAACAGGGTCCCATATCAATCCATGGGGTGAGTTCTCCTGCAAATTTCTTTGTTCTGGTGTTGAAATTTTTAAAACTTTCTTAGGCATCAACAAGACATTCTCTGTCTTCTTCTTCCTTTTCCGAGAGTCAACGATGCCTTTTGCAAGGGTACTGGCATTAATGCTGAGGTCCCATGTCCCATCCCTTTCCTCCTCAGCAATCACCTTTTCTCTGGGTGAATATCTAAGCTCTGAGTGCCACCCTTTATCCTCAGGTTTTCCTTTCCTCCATAGATGATATGCGCGCAGAGTTGGATTCCTCAATGGACCAAAAATATTGTTTGGAAGTAAATCTTCATATTGCAGGTGGGTAATTTCATCTAGCATATTTAACTCCCTGAATTCTTGTCTCAGCCAGCCCTTTTCTTCTAGGCCGGACATTATGACTTTGTCATCAAAGTCCCTTATAATGAATGTACCAGCCGCAGTGCTGCTTTGTGATAAGCATGTGTAGATAGAGAAATGGGTATCACTATCTGCAATGTCAATGACATTAATATCGTGTGTCTTCCCTTGAGATGTATAGTCAGTGATAGCGAAATTGGGTGCTACAGCAACCTGTTGACATTGTATGGTGATTTCACAATCACTTCTCAAGCAACATTTTGTTGTAATCATCATGCGAGATAATGGCACTACATTGGTTGGTAAGTCTGGGATGTTGACTTCTTTGGGCGGATTGACGAGCTTTACAAATAGCGTCTCAAGAACTTGGCGGCCATAAGGTCCTTCACTTGCATTCCAGCCAACCACCAAGGCATCTTGGCCTCTAGTAATACATAACTCTGTGGCTTCATTGTAGCGGATTATCACTGGCATGCCAACACAAAGAGAAAGCTTAGCAGGTACTTTTTTGGTGTTGGTATGTGGGCTGCAGGACCAAAGCATTTCTTGATCTGCCTGAGAAACATAGCAGGGTCCCTTGGAAGCTTTCTTTCCAGGAATCTTGTCCTTTTGCTTCTTGCCAGGTTTACTAGAAGATGCCAATTTGTCGATGGAGCAGAAATCATGCAGCTGAAGACCGCGTTCTGCAGCAAAACGTTGCGACGCTTCATCATTGATGCAATCTTTTGTTTTATTAAATCTAGTTATAATGGCAACATCACAGATATCAACACTATCTTCGAGGGTTGAAGCTCTGTGCCTTGGTTCAACAATCCGTGTTCGCAGAAAGGCAATATCTTCATCAGTACAAGCCGCATACTGCATATTTATCAAAGCAGTGCGTAACTTACTGTCATCTTCTGATTGTGTCCTTTGTCGCATATTTTCTTTCAGAATTACAACTGTGGTGAATTGATGCCAGAGAATCTTTCCCATTGTATTTTCTTGGTCGACAACATGATGACTGACATCTTGAAGTTTATAGATGCGATTGGAATAGAGTGGCATTGCAGCAATAGGCGGCAATTGGGCAAAGTCACCTGCGACAATGACATTGAGCCCTCCAAATGGTATGTCATGGACATTTGGATCTGCGCTAGGTGAAGGCTGATGGCATACAGATCTTTACAAGATACCATTGAGATTTCATCAAGGAAAAGGTATTGAATGCCTTGGAGTCTATCTCATGCTTCATTGATCACTGCTGATGCGTTTCTGACAAACTCTTCACCCAGGTCATCATTACTGCATATGCCTAAGGCTCTATGGTAAGTTGTTCCATTGATAAGAGCTGCTGCTGTGCCCATTGGTGCTAAAACCAGGAATCGATAATTTTCATTTCTTTTCTTGAACATGTGGATGAGAGCTTTGATCACTTGGCTCTTGCCCATGCCTCCCATTCCTCTGAGGTACATTTTGAGTTGCTCAGGTGTGAGAGATGCAGCATGATTCGATATAATTCTAAACGCCCTTTCCTGCTCTTTGTTTAAAGAGAACAATAATGCAGTCTCATCAATTATGTCCTGTGAGTTCTTCTTTTCTGCTCGAAAGTTCTTGAGAAAATATCCAGGTGACAACAGTCGGACTAGTGACTCGGGCTCATTACCATCAGCAACTTCGGTTGACCCAGCCGAGTCACCAGGATGGTAGCCTGAGAGTCTTTCTTGAAAGATTTTTTGCATAGTTGTTTTACAACAGCTGACCATCGACCAGATGAAAGATGCACAGCTGGTGTAAAACTGCTTGTTGATCATATGCTTGTTGGCTGTTCTGCAGTCAAGCCAGCTGATTTTTCGAAGGAAGGCTGATGTATCAAGCATGGATTTCACGTCAGCAAGGTGTCTTCGCCCCTGGACATGCAGTCATCAAAGTCCATATCAACATCATCGCATTGAAAACCACTCTCTTCTTGGACATCTTCTCCTTCATTATCTACCCAAGGGCCTCGGCTGTGGCCAATGATGATGTTTTCTCATCTCTTTCATTCAGCATGGAAGTCGTCTCTTGCATCTAGGCACTCATATCAAAGATTGAAATTTTTCATGGCATTTCTTTGCTCAGGTGTAAATTCATGGCTCATAAATGCCTCTTCCCAAGTTTGATTCTGATTTTTTAAACAGTCGCCATCTCTCCAAGCTTTGAACAAAGTCAACATTGTGCAGTAATAATATTCGTGATCTCCTTGGTCGCACCTAGGCAATGAGCCCCCAATGAAATTGGGTACATGAGTCGTGCGATGCTCTGGATGGCATGTCACAATATGCATCTCCTGAAGTGGATGGCCAGGCTTGAAGAGAGAGTATCTTGAATTGCCTTTCAAACTGCCCTGAGCATCGGCACTCATGAGGGTCTGAAGTTCCTTTTTGGTTCCTTTTTTCCTGTTGTAAGTCTGCATCCATTCATACAAGGATGTTGAGCTAAATGCATCTGGTCTATACCAATAGTCATCAACACTCGTTGTACCAACATAGCTGCCATTATGGTGCCCAAGTAATATTCTGTCTTCTGGAATGGTGCCCCCATTGGAGCATCAGGAACAGTGTCACTCGGGTTCAGATCCAAGGTCTCCCATCATATATGTCATTGCCTTTGCTGCAATCTTGCAGAGTTTCCTTGGCTGAAGAGTCAGGGTCCCAAAATCTGGAACATGATTACGTAAGTTTTCCAGGGAAATACAACAAATGAATGGCTTGTGTAATGATCTGGATTTCCCAACAGATACATCGAGCCATGGGACCCAAGCTCTAATTTTGATGTCAGATTATTTACCAATTGCAACACGAGGTGGTGAGTAGATTCATCACTATCTGGATTACCATTCTTCTGAAACACTCATACATTGAGGAGAAAACCTGATGGGATTTCAGAGCTGGCTTAGTGATGTAATCCAAATGTAAGATACAATAGCCTTGTAGATGTTCCTGATAACAAGCTGGTCATGTCAGTGTTACATCATAGGAGATAAGTGATACATGGAGAGAATGTGTTCATCATAGGTTCCAATTTCTTCATTATCACATGTCCATCGAGCAGGTCAACGATTGTCTGAAGGTTAATCTCGGAGGGAAGCAGCTTTACAGTTCCCAAATGCATCAAGGCAACCCTTTCTTCCAAAGACCCATGTCTGTTTAGAAGAGACAGCTGTGGATTTTCCTCTTCACTGGAAGCCTGCTGGGGAAAATCAGCAATCACACAATGATGGACATCTGACCTCACAAGGAGGTCATCGACAGTGCATCTAAACTTCTCCCACCAGGATGAAGACGTTTGACAAGTCTCGCATGGTACATCGCAATTTTCATGGCATGGTTCTGGTGGAGCTTCTGCAAGTTAATGTAGGGTCTTGGTATTGAGTATCCTCGATGAGCTTTGTTCGTCCTCCTTGAGAACTGTATGCATTCCCATGGGTCCTCACTTACATTGGGCAAGGATGCTTGCACATCCTGCAATGTTCCAGTATACAGCTTACCTTGATGGCAACCTTCTAAATAAGAGATAAGCTCCTTTTGAAATTCGGAGTCTCCAGACATCAGTCGGTTGTGAATTTCTTGAGGGCTCAGGGCACCTTCAATCCAAAGAAGCAAATGCAGGTGTAAAGTCAGTCGTCCTTGCTGTTCGACTGTGCCATAATATGCACTGGTCTTACCATACAAACCTGGATGCATTGATTGACCCCAATACATTTTTGATAAAGGACTTTACAATCAGGTCAAAGAATCGAGCAGCTGCTACAGGATTTGATGCATTCAATCTGTTGTGCTCAGCAGATGTTCTGATGTCTGGCATGAAGCATTCCTTGGTGTCAGAATAATACAGGCTTATCGGATGTTGGTTATCTGCTGGGAAAGAGTTATAAACAAGAAGGGGCTCCCTTGAATGAAATCAAGGACCATATCTCATTCCTCATATACTTCTTCCCCTTAGTGAACCATTCACATGTCCTCCTATGTAATCTAGGTCATCTAAGACATCAAAGCAAGCCTTCTCCTCATCAGTTTCAGGTCTGACATGCTCCCCTTTTGCTAGGCACTCTGTTATAACCTTCAGCACCTCTTTATTCAAGCTGGACAGACATTGAACAACACTTGCAAAATTTTTATGTCTTGTCATGAGAAAGCTTCCAGTCATGCCAGTCTTGATCTGCTGATGATTGAATGCAACGATTGGAAAGTAGGTATCAGTCTGAAAGCATTTGTCATGATACATCAAAAGCCACTTCTTGTGCTCACCTTCCGAGAGCTTGTGCTTGAATGACTCTTGTCCGATCCCACCACAGCCATAGGGAAAGAGCCAAGGGAACATCTGGGATACAATTGGGGATTGTTATACATAGATTGGGGAGTGCTTTCACGGCCTATACCAAGCATCAGTCCTTCACTCTCAAGGTGGCGAAGCGCTTTAGCCTTCAAAGCCTGCATTGAAAGCATAGAGTATTCCTCTCCTGTAAGACCATGGACAACAAAAGGGCACTGCCCTTCTTCTGTTCCCAGCTCATCATCATTATGATGAACACTTGTTGCCAGTTGAGGGATAATCGGCTGGTCAGCATTCATTTTCCTGAAAGAAACCTCTACAGGGATGCCAGAGAGGGGGTATGAGTCCAAATTTTCCTTTGATATATTGAGATCTTCATAATTGCTGTGGTTCAGTTTCAACCACTCAAGAGCTCTGGCCACCTTGTCTCTTCTCACCAGCATGGGTGTACATTTAAAGTCTTCTTCGGTTGGAGGTGCACTGCCTGTGTAGATCACTGCGAGCACATCGCTCATTTCGCTATGAGCAGGAGGCAGTGTTTGATAGACTAACACTGTCGGACTGGCCCAGGAAATGGTATTTGCAATCATTTTAGCATGTCCTGTGGAAACTCGCACAAGACAGCAGTTGTGGCAGACATGAGCAATCATCATGCTCTCTGCGAAAGAGAGGTCCTTTAGTTCATCCGGCACTGGACCGATCCATAGATTGTTGCACAAAGCATATTTCAGAACTTTCTTCTTGAGGAGGCTGTCTTCGCAGTCACGACATATATATTGACAAGATTCATCTAATACAGGACCAGCAAGGCCAACAATAGGACTAGATGGTGATGTTCGCTCAGAGCGACTCACGCCCTCTTTGCACAGAAGATTAAAGTCTGCTTGAGAATTCTTGAGCTCAGTCAAGTCTTTAAGCAGCGTCAGTTGTCCACAGACCACACAGCCTGATTCCTCAAACTCAGCAGGGCTAGTGTCTTTGCAAAAATCTTTGATGATTCACTGCAGAAGCAAAAGAGATGGCAGCTCAGGAGGAAAGGATTCGACCTCTTCATTGTCAAGGCTATCATCAATTTCTGCAATTTTTTCATGCCCCATATCCATGTCAACATCCCTCCTGGTCTTTGGGGCCTTCTTTTTCTTCCTTCCTTCTTGAAAACATTCAGAAGAAACAAACATGAAGAAAGACAAATATCTGTCACAAGCATCACAGTGGTGGCTTTCAAGGATCTCCTTCATGGTCTTTTTCGAATCTCTTTTCCGAAATGTGATATTATGCAGTAAGCCCAAGTCGACAAGTTCTCAAACAGTCAAGAGGTTGACAAGGAAATGAATTGGCAACTTGAATGGTACAGCATCTTCATTTTTCTTCTCGGAAAGGAAAGTTGGTATATTAGGGATTGCCACATATTCCACGAAGAAGAAATGCATATCTTGGAATGCCAGCCAGTCATAGTCTGAGCAGACAAAGTCTTTCAGAGTTTCACCTTTTAACATCCTCTTACCACCACCCCATGCGAGACGAGAATCAGCAGGGTTCGAACCATAGATCTTTTCATCAGCCTGGGGGACGGGAGATTCATTATCGAATGGAGGAAGATGAAAAGCATGAGCCAACTGTATATGAGAGTGCCAGATGGAAGTCATATAGAATTGACAGCAAGACACAAAGTCGGTAAACGATGGACAAAGTTCACATAGAATTTGGAGCAGTTCTGGACAAAACAAAGTTGTGTTCAGTCATCTCAGCAGGGCAGTAAAATCCCAGGCCCTGAGACAGTTCCTCCTCATGTAAAGGCTTACAAGGCATGATAGATTGTAAGCCGATGTCCTAGGCATTAGGCTCATGAACTTTCCGAAAGCCAACCAAGGATGAGGTGGCACATGAAGATTGCAATACTGTGATGGTCGTAGCCGAAAAGGATGGTTGTCCTTTGCTTCAAATGATACAGCACTAGAGGTGCCTGATGTACATCCTTCCATATTGTCGTGAACAGACAGGAGCGCATCGACATAGACAGGAAGATGACGTAGCATTAATGAGCCAAAAAGACAGGGTGGCAGATCTTCCACAGCGACAGTAGGGCATAGAACATAGTAGTCATCATTGATTGATGATGGGTATAATTTAACACAGTCAATGTAGTCAGAAGAACCATGCATAGCTTGGTATGTTGGAAAAGGGATAGGAGCATCAACTAGAATTGACGGTCAGCAGGCCAGCTAATTTGTAAAGACTTTGGACTCACCAAATGAATCAAAGCCTCCAAGGACAACATGAAGAGTAACCCAAGCAACACTCAGCACAGACACAAGGATGTGGATCATCTGACAACAGGGGACCAAGACAAGGTGAGATTCTGAGTCCGAGTCAAATTTCAATCACATTATCACATGACTTCAAAGAAAATCAAACATCATTTATTAACAATATTCAGGGGGAAGCCCCAAAGTAAGATACGCGAAAAATTTGGAAATAAACTATGCATGCACGACGGATTAACCACAACATCTAGGATGAATGAAGACGCTTCCTGGGACTCTGATAATCTTCATTGTCCTCATCGTCATCATCCTCATCACTGTCATCTTCATCATCTTTGTTGCTGTCACCATGCCCTCTGTCTTCTCCATGTTCAATGTCAACTTGATCCCTACATTGAGTCATTCCATCCATCTCGAGATCGGACACGTCAGTCAATGAAGACAGGCTAGAATGAGAAGAAGATCGAGCTCGATGCAGGGAAGGGATTCGAATGCCGGGAAATTCTGGAACAATCGGAGAAGGTCTCCCGGAGACAAATTCTTCGTCCTGTTGAAAATGATAAGCTTCACCTTCCAGGTACACATGATCCAAAGCAGTGGTCCCATCTTTCAAAAGTTCCTCGTAAGTCCTCAGCACAGGTTTACCTTCTCGCCAACGTAGTGAATAGCCAACTTGTGAGCCAAATCCAAGTTCCGAGTCATCGACTTCACTGTGTTTGGTGGTCCAGTAGTCCAGTATATGTGCATCAGATGCTAAAGCATTGTCAACTTGGCATTTAAGCAATTTGACAGTACAATGAGGAGCACCCTTAACCTTGCCCTCCTTCATAGCTGCTTTTTTATAGCTTAGAAGAGCAGATACTTGACGACAAAGGTATTCAGCTGGAAGGTCTTGAATGACTTCCCCTGCCAGAGAGGTGATGACGCAGTATGTTCTGACCCAGTTGATCAATTCGAGAGCAATGCCATGAGAATAGATCATTGAAACACGTTCACTTGGGAATGTCATTGCAGTCATATTGCATCATAAGATATTTCTGAGCCGGGGTTGCTGGCTCTTCAGCTGATTGGTTTGGGGCCGAATAGGTGTGGAAGTCTAGGATGTTGCCTAGAAAAATGAGATTGTATAATGACAACATGTTGACCAAACCAGAGAATGTCTCGCATGGAGGCAGATGTTGTCTCGCATCTGAATTAGGTGTCAATGAAAGGCATGATCAAGGGAGCCAGAGTTTTACGTGCCTGGATCAACATATTGCTCCTCCAGGAGGCCCATTCTGTAGAAATCAATGATACGGTGTAAGAGGAGATGAGATTGATGGTATGTGGTATTTGATAAGAACTGATCAAGAATGAATGTATGAATAAGGCTTTGCACAGTCACTTCCATCATTGAGCTCAGATAGAAGTGACCTCCGTGGATGATGGTGGCCTCTTTGCCATAGACAGCATGAGGCTGGTTTGCACGCATGAGGCTATGAGGAAGAATGTCAGTATCCAGCATCAGAACCACAGACATCACTTACAGGAGATTGCCCTTTGAAAGATATATAGCTTCAAGGCCATACTTCGTGGGGGGAATATAATGATCTAGATGAAAGCCCAGATGAAAAAATGTGTGTCGAGATGAAAGTGGAGTGTCTGACGATTGCCTGTAAAAGATCCACGTCTTCCCGCCGCAAATTACGAGAACATGGGTGTTGAAGCCATCCGAATTGATATGCAAAAAGGTTATGGTGTCAGGAGCTCCAGCCAATGCCCAGCAAAGATTGGTAGTTGGAAAGGTTTTGCTCGATGGAAATCCAAGCCGACCACGGGTGTGATGAAATGCATGCCTATCAGTTGAGTATGCCATCGGAGTCATGCTTTGGTGGGGTAGAGGCAAGTCTAAACCATTCAAGGTCCTTCCTTTGTCGCCTGCGTTGACTTGGTCGAAAAGGAGCCTGAGGGTCCCAGTGATTGTCAATGGTATATGCTTCATCTGGCAATCAAAATCATCGAAATCGCCATTCCAGCAGCTTTTCTTGGGGCTCCTGCTATGATGCTTGGCTTCTTTTCCCAGTTGAGAGAGACCCTGATGAGAATAGTCTAAGGAAAGAAGTTGGAGACACAGAAATGTTGCCAAGAAAAAAATGGATCTTGAAGAGATACCGGATTATGTAGAGGATGCATGAAATTTAACCCTTGCTCATCGAATTCATGGTCTGGAATGTTCATGCCTCATACAACAATGTTCTGTTTGCTGAGGTACTCATGCAATTGTGAGGTGGACAAGCTGGAATACTCTTCATACATCAGAACATGGATAATTGAAGCTTCAGGTTTCTCCATAAACAGAGGACAATCATTGATGTTAGAGGACTTCATGCCAGTCAGAATTTCATCGAATCTTTGTAAGTAATCCTCAAACTATCAGAATAGGTTATACATAGACAAGCTTAAGATGTACAGGAAAGAACATACGTGGAATTGAGGCTGCAAAGTGACCTTGTTCCCAGATCTGTTGAATACGGTGTACTCCTTTGTGGCTCTGAATTGTTCATAAGAAGGTGCAGAGGTCCCAGTGCCGCTCTGGACTTGAACACTTTCCTCCTCCTGTCTTGCGATATGCTGATAAAGGTGAGTCAACAATGACTGAGTATCTAAAATGATGTCAGATAACATACAAAGGCCCTCAGATTGTCTGGCTCCCATGGTGGCAGCGTGTTGATCAAGTCGACATCTATAGGGTTAGCTTTTGAACCAGCCACACTGGGCTTCCTTTTTCTCGATATTATAACAGCTGCTAGTGATGCAGGAGGTGGCGTTGGGATGGAGTTGCCACCAGAGGGCGATGGATGCAATTTCTTCTTCCTCTTCTTGGCAGCAGAGAGCGATCCAGATATGCCTTTCTTGCCAGGAGCAGGCGTCGCTTTGCTGAGTTCGAGTGTCTTCTTTTCGATATGTTCAGACTTTCACCTGTCCTGTAGATCCACCACTTTTGTAGACAAGCCTGCGGAATTGGTGATGTTGGCTTGTTGAGTTGAAGACAAAGGTTCACTGCTGGGGGCAGTCGAAGAGGTGTTGACCTGGACAGGCGTGCTCTCTTTTGCACCATCGAGTGTTGTAGTAGGTGAGGTTTCGACGGGGGTAGGATCGACAGACATAGATGAGGTGTCAGGTTCGATGGGTGCACTGCCTACTGCATCATCTGGTGTTACGGAAGGCAAGGGTTCGACGGGAGCAGGGTCGACAGACATAGCTTGAGACACGCCATCAGGCTCAACACAGATGTCCAAATCATTGCCCATCACTCCATCCACAGCGGGGGCACCATCGCTTGAGTTGTCTGGATTGCCAGATAGAGTGGGGTCAGTCGGTGATGATCCAGACATCGACGGCGATGTGTCCTGTCACATTGTGACGTCCTCAAGACTCGTAGCAGCCTCAGGAGAAGGCTCGGGTTCATTCACAGCACATTCATCGATTGATGGGAGAGGATGCACGGGGGAATCGGAGCTGGTAACAGGTGCAACAGATGCTGAAGTGACAGCATTGGAATTGCTGGGTATCTTGGCATTCCGATAATTGAAGAGGTCAGAAACACCAAGTCCAGAGATGGGCAGGGCAAAGTCCATAGATACGAAGGTCCCGTCATCTTCATTGACACTATCTGTGATTGGAATACTATTCACTAAAAGTTGAGGTCAGCGATAACTTCCAAGATGACAGAAAAAGACAACCTACATAGATCGAACCAGGAACCATTGTCCAAAGACTCAGCTGCCAATTCAATGATCGACCACGGTAGTCGGCTTCCCAAAGTGGGCAACAGAGCTTGAGGCTCGAAACTACCATCGACTAAACCGAAGAGGATCTGCCAAAAAATTCTCTCAACATCTAAAAGCTCCTTCGGTTTGTCGTTTCCAAGGTGCTGAGAAGTCTGAACCAAGGTTGCCTTGCCCCATGATTTCTTGGGCAAGACAGAGGGTGATGCAAGATAAATTGGACTGATGAGGACTGCAGCCTGCAGGACCCCACGGAAGGACACGAGACTGACTCCATGTCACTTGGTATGGTGATGAGAAGATGTCATAGGTTCCATGAACTCGTGCAATTCCCGAAGGAATGCTCGTTCCTCTTCACTAGAAGCATGTCTTCCTCGAAACATTAGTTTGAGAACATTATACAATAGACAAAGGACATACTTGAGAACATCGTCGTTGATTTGGTCAGGTAGATCCAGAAATTTGTTGTCAGTATTGCAGAACTCCTTCAGATATGACAGGTACGTCGCTGCAGCCAACATGTTTTCTATTATACTATGCACAATGACTTTATTCAAGTTGCTCGACATGAAACACAGCAAGTTGGAGCTATGGCTTCACTCCGATGTCTAGGCAACATCAGTAAAAGGTACCCCATTGAGAATTGCGTGAAGCTGCAAGGCTTTGGTGGACCAATTGCAAACATGGTTATAAACCTATGATTATACATTAGATTATACATTAGTAAAGGATGGGTAAAGAGTTTTCATGGATTCAATGCACCGGAAGCATATCCTTTTCAGAGAGCTCAACAAGCCGAGACATCACCAGTGCCCGCCTGCCTAAATCGGCCAGCCATGCCATGATATCCACCAGGTGATATAACATGAAGAACGAACACAATTCAGCCATTTGATGGGCATTGAAACTAGACCTCAGTCGTGACAACAGTAATATTTTGTAGGAAGGCATCTTGAAGTCGATTTCAACTTTCAGAAGATCTCTCATCTCGCGCGACCTTGTCCAATCTCCTCTGACACCAAACAGGCAGCGTTCGTATGCAATGAAATGAGTGATCATTTTCTGTTCATGAATCAGGGACTGGATAAACTGAGTGCAAGGACATGAACCTCAAAGGCAGGGTAAGCAGTCTTCAAGGAGTCCAAATCCTCATCTTCTCCAGTCGTTAGAACATTGGTTAACAGTGGCAACTTCTGAAACTCAGAAGAAGCCAGCCGCCTGTTATACAACCTGCGAACGGGAGCACCACAGTCTATTGGAAAATTAGAAAATGAAGAACCAAGATGAGAGCAATTGGAAACGTACTGCCCAGCATGAGCAGGTCCGGGGGCGGCACAAATCCATGCGTGGTGGACATCATGATGAAGAGCAACACAAAAAGTTAAAATGATGCCAGTGCATCAAGACCCAGAAATACCCACATGACATATTGATGCCTTGCATTGCTGAGTAAGCATGTTCAACCCTTGACATGAACATGAATCATGTGACTGTGCCCCATCACGTTCCTCATTGGCACCCTCTGTATGTATGCACTGTATGGAAAACCTGGACTAATTGTCTAGATAGGGTGCGCGACTGGGCATGTCTTCTGCGATATGTACCACTTCCTGCCAGGCATATGCTATGCCAAACAGCATTACAATCCTCAATTCGCTGAGGGAGAAATGGGGATCTTTTCATTGCATGAACAACACGAGGAAACATATCTTGAGATCCAAATATCATTGAGAGGTGAAAATAGGCTCAAGTTTCCTGATGTGTTCAAAGACAGCAAATGAATTCACAATTAAGTCAAAATTTTCTACAGATAGAAGAGTCCTAGTCGGTCGCGAGAATTATTACAAATTGAATATTCATTGTGAGGCACAGCTGACCATGACTGTTTCTGTACAGCGACGCAGTCCACCCAACAACAGTGCATGATCCCAAAGGAATTTCCTCCAAATAGCGAGGCAGCTTGTCAAAATCCACGATATTGCCATCGGTGAAGCAGAAGTTCGAGCCGATAGCATTGTAAACCAGAACTAGAAGAAATATTGTTAGTGGGAGGAAGGCTGTCAAATCCATGAACACGTACTTGTATCAGTACGGCTGAGCACCATTTTCGTGAGGGTCCTAGAATACTTGTGATGGGTAGAAGGTTGAGTTTTCCAGACGATGTTCTTGGCCCTATATGGATTACCACCTTTCCCCTTAGCAGATGACCCAGCAGCTTCTGCTGACGATGTCAAAGCAGCTGCTTTGAGCTTCGTTGCTGCAGTTTCCTTGGTTTTTGATTGGCCAGATTGCTTTTCTTTGGCTAGAACATATATTCAGAGACAAACATGACACAAAAAGTAAGCGCAAAACTCACATTCTTGTACACCCATTGTTCCAAAAGTTAGGCTTTGATCTGCATCTATCTGAGCAACCAAGACTTCGTGTCTGAAGGCCATACACATATACACCCCCATCCGCTTGAATTCCTGGGTATGAAGTTGCCCTCGGATGAATTTGTTCCAGAGTTTGTCAGTACATGGGGTAGTGACTTTACTCTCAACAACAAGTATTGTCGAAAGGCAGATCGCCATCCAAGATCTGTGGAGGATCTCCTCCTTGGTCCTGCTGTGGTATGTATGATCTCGTGCACGTCCATCGTCAGGAAGTCCGGGTTCCTCCACTGGCTGTTCCATGTCCTTGGTCTCCTCGCCTTCATCGTTGGGTTGTTCAGGACTATCACCAGCAGCCTTGGGGGCCAGCTTCGCATATAAGATGCCCTTGTCATTGCTGCCCTCGCCAGTGGAGTTGTATACAAATACATTGAAAGGGCTGTCTCGGGACGGATTGACAAACTGTTCATATTTTGAAAAGCGCACCGCTGTTGTCAACATTCTAGTAAGAAGGTGTCAATGTAATATGTTATAAGAAAACGGAATAGCATACTCATAGTCAATTGTAGGGGTCTGCTCTTTCCAAACCAAGAAAGCAACAAGGCCACCACCTTCAACATTCTTCCATGTCACGAGAGCTGCATAACTATCAAGGTAATCAGCTATGCATGATATTAACACAAAACGTGAGACATACTCCAAAGGCAGGAGGTTGGGATAATCAGCTGCAAGCATTGGGTCCCAAAGAGACTGATTCGTCACACGGCAGACTTTTGGCAATGAACTAGGATACAGATCAGTCAATTGCTCACTGGCAATAGGGATAAGAGAAACTTACTTGACATAGCAAGAATGAATGGATTGGAAGTCCACAAACCATGGATCAGAAGGGCTCATTTTAATGTCTTTCTTTTCCTGAGGTGGATCGGAAGAGGTTGCATTGGGAGGGTTGGATGGGTTAGACTCAGCCGAGACTGCTGCAGGTGGCTCCGCACTATGTGCCTCACTGACAGCAGATGCATCAGTTGCAGGTGGATTGGAAGCAGGCTCCATTTTTGGTGGCAGGTTGGCAGCAGGCACATTGACGGGAGGAGGGTCGGAAGCAGGCATCTCAGCTGAGGGAACAGTCTTAGAGACTGTGTCGGTCACAGGAGGATTGACGCTGGATGTCGCCGAAGAATTAGAGGCGACATTCAGCAATGTCGATGGACCTGCATTGGGATCTGAATAGGATAGATGGAGTCAGGCATCTCTCTCCAAATGACTAGCTCATAATGCTTTGCTGGGCAACTGTTAACTGTCGATACAAATGGCAAGGTTTTATTGCAACTCACATCAATTCACGAGCTTCCCTCTTGATATCTCATTTACTTGGGCAATATTCAGGGGGGGACTAATGATTTATCAGTAGATATATGGCTAGATGCGAGGTGACCCAACCTGATGGATTCCAGGCGCGAAGACAATTTCGTCTTCCCTTTATCGTTTCAACTTCATCGACGAGGAGATGGGCTAGGGCTGGGATTTCGCCTGTGGTGTCTTCGACTTCGACAGCTGATAAGAGAAATTCAGGAATTATGCAAAGGAAAGATGATCAAGACATACCATGGCAACTCTTCATCAGAGAGTGAATCCCAGTCCGATGATATATGCCAATCCGAAGATATATCCCAGCGCTTGCGGTCCTTCTGAGTTTTTCCTCTCAAGTGTCGAGATGGTTTACCATGCCTCTTCTTGACAGGAGTCTGAGGGAGCGACTCTGCATCACTGTTGTCACTGTCAAGCTTGCTGTCAGTAATGTCAATGTCCATGAGTCCCAGAAGGGAATCAATAGACGGAAGATGCATGCTGCAGCCAACCCTTTCCAAGGTTCTTCCTCATGAAACATCGCCAAGGGTAGGTTTGGATTTGTCCTGGGTTCTACAGACATCCTGCAATGAAGGTAAACGCGAACAAGTCAAGAGCAGAGTTGACATACAAGACCTTCTCGAATAATGCATGGCACCTCATTTTCACTTTAGGATCTTCGGGGGAGGGAATTTCAGGAGAAGGCTCCAAGCCGCCAATCTTCAGAGGCGAGATGGAGATGCTAACGGAGAGTTTTGTTAACAAGCTGTGTAAAAATCAAAGAATGCTACATGACGAAACTCATGGTTGTTCATGGCTGATCTTCTCCAGAGAGAGAGAAGGAGATTCAACCTCAGGAGCTGACTTTGAGGGACTGCTGTCCAGCGGCGCATCTGACTTTGTGGGTCCTTTCTTAATCAAGATGTCACGCAACATATCGAGGATGTGCCTGATAAGTTGGAGAAAATATTATCATGATTTTATCACATCTCAAGAAAGAAAAAGAACAAACAGTGGAGTCAGATCAGTTGACAGAGTTGAAGGAGCTGGTGAGGGACACTGAGGAGAAGGTGTCTCAATCCTGCGAGAGCAGCACTGTTTCTTGGGGGTAATGTTCAGCCTACCAAAAAAAGGTGTCACAAGGAAAAGTCAAGCTAACACAAAAGAAGAGCTTACACATGCTCTTCTTCAGACAAGGTAGTGGCATCAGGTTGAAGTCACCTTTTCACACTAAGACCAAAACGCAGGGTGAGGACAGAGCTTATCTTGAGACAGAAAAATATAACCACGTACATGCCATGGGAACCTCTTGTTCTGACTGGAGACGATTTGACACCGCTAGGAATACGCGGGTGAGAAGAGCTAACGAAACATAAGTACATAAGACAGGACATTGAGATGAGCAACACACGGTAATTGTCTTTTATCTGCCCCCTGGCGAACCCTTGCTTTCCATGGAGATGGCGATGAAGACGGGTCGGTCCTACAATGTGTCACCCGTTGAGACACGCCAAGGAAGGAGGGACCATAGACGTACAGTTTGTGATAACGAGGCGCCTGGGATGGCACATGATGTGCATGGCGATAAGCATGTCTTACTTCATCCGCATCGGAATCGTCCTTTTCTACAAAGCTTCAGGAGGAATGAGTAGCTGAAGCATGTACCTTAACATTCCTCAATGCACCTGTCTTCTTCATATTCATCAATGGACCGAGCATGTCTCTGCCTCTTGGCTGTCTTCCTCCCTTTGCGGCCTGATGTGCGTCTCACGTCAGAGGCATCAGCGGCAGACCTGGGTGGATAGACGGACCATTAGAAGGAGTTTAACACAAAGAGATGATAGGGTAAACATACATATCAATATCCGAGACCTCGGAAGGTGAAAGTGCATGGCGAGCCCTATGAACGCCCTTCCATTTCTTTGGGGGGGTCTGAGGTTCTGCTTCGGCAGAGCTGTAGATTGTAAGCAACAGTTGAGAGACAGAATCAAGATAACCAAAACTCACACCGGAGGGGTGGCATCAATGCCTTCGATGGGATTCTTGGGTACAACAGGTAACAATTTGACAGGGGGTGCTTCAGCCAACAGACTTGGACTAGAAAAGTAAGATTTTCAGAAATCAGAAAAAGACAGAAACTGTTTAGGACTTACACAACAGTGTTGTCGACAGGAGGTGGACTAGCATAATGCACATCAATACAAGTCAATATGCTAGGGGATCAACGTTCTACCTGGGTCGGGCTCCAGACAAAATGGCTGCATAGGTAGGAGCACCAGGTGAATTAGAGGAGCATCGCTAATGTATCCGGCCAAGAACATGAGTTGCAAGATTCAATAAGTGTCAGCTTGAAAATGTACCTTCTTGCAGAGCTAACTCGAAGCACAATACCACCATTTTCTTTCTTGACAATGGTGGAACTGCATAAATTTTTGGCAGAGGAGCGGGAAGTCATATTGAAGGATTCGAAAGCAAAGAAAACACAAGTGAATAAGTGTTCAGATCTGAAAGATGAGGAAGTACTGAAAACACACTCAGCTTTTAAAGTACCACAGCTTCGGAAATTTATGGGATTAGCAATAAAATCAAGAGAGCAGAGTACGACCATGAAGCCATACCATGATATGACTTCGGAAAAAAATGAGGCATAGTTCTGACCTAGAATCATCAGAGGGTCATGGAAGGCTTTGGATCATAATGATCGGAACATTGGAAGACACATAGAAAAGGGAAGCTCACCCATGAAGAGACCAATTTGCCTCCAAGACAACACAGAAGATGTGTACAAGAACAAGGTAGTCACCTCAAAAAAGTTAGCCACAGAGCTAATAGCGGCAGGATTCATATGGGTCCACAAGCCTAATGAAGGCCTCAGAAAACTCCTCAGGGATGCAATAAGCTATGCAAGGAAGCTAATGTTGATCTCCAGGAGATAATTGATCCCAGGTCAGGAGCCGAAACCAAACGGAAGGGAACCAAAGAGCCGAGGCCAGAATCAGCTGTAGAGACAAAGCCCTGGAACGTCTTTGATGACAAAAATTAGTTCGAAAAAAAATCAGGACAAGAGCAAAGGAGTAGCAGGCATGGGCAGAAACAACATCCAAATAGAATGAGCAAACTCCGGTGCTACGTCTTGCCTTGCTGGAATCCAGGCAAATCTACTCAGCCAGCACACAAGATGTGAAGCCGAATAGTGAATGCGAAGAGCCAAAAAGAGCATTACTGATGAAAATATGCCCTGGCAAAACCAACAACGGAGAAGAAGCGCGAAGCTTCCATGCCTAAGCGACACTTGAAGAGAAGCCCATTTTTTTTTGGAAGAAAAAAATACCCCGTCCCCAACCCCAAAGTACTGTAGTGACGATGAAGAGGAGAAGTTGACATGTACAAAGTGCACATTGGATCTCGCCCAATGCCATATTACACCTCATCCATATAACTGTATAACATGACTTAGGCCACCACCAGACCTTTTTCCTCCACCTCTCACAAGGCGACAGAACAAAGGCCATGGATGCAGACTACGATCATAAAAAAGCTGGTTAGTCACATATCCTTACATTTACAGGCAGGCAGCTGACTTACATACGACTTCCTCACACAGACGAAGTCCTTCAGTGATTCTATGACCTGAGAGGAGGGCACAGCCCTGTTGACGGGCCTCAACAGATTAATAAAATGGACGTACGTGACACTGAATGCAACCATCGAGAACTGACCAAAACAGCACCATTCCAGCATGACAGTTATGTCCTCGCCAAGTTCAAAAGTCCTACATCCTGGTGAATCATCAAGCTACCCAGTGATGAGGGTCTTGAAAAGGTCGAAGCTGTTTTTCATATGCAAGGTGTCTTGTGCTCGTTCAAGCTTCTGCCTGTCAGCCCGAGGTACGTGTGCACATTTCATATGCATTCTGGAGCATCAAGCAACTCACCATCTACAAAAGAATGACCAGGGAGAGCAGAAACACCAACAACATACAGCATATTCACCTTCAACAAAGTGTCACCATCACCGGCTTTGGGGATTGCAACGACTTCATGGATGCTTACTGGCACTTCAATGACGTTGTCTACCAGCTGGACGATCACTTCAGTGAAGTGCTCGTGATGAACAAAACAAGGTTGTGGGAGGGTCAACCCACGTTAAGCTTCTTCGCTTGGTATTTCACATTGCATAAGGACACGCCTACTGAATGGGGACTCGACTTTGGGCTGGGCGTTGATCCTGATGGTGTCCTCAGAGGGCTGCTGGGTCACAACATGGTTCATATGGCAGATAACAAAGTCAAATACTCGAAATGAGTGGAAGAAAAGGATGGAGCAAGGTAAAAAACAAAGTTAACATTCAGATATCATTTAACCTTTATGTCAGATACATACCGATCGAACCCAGCACCTTCAAACTCGGCAACATCATGGAAGTTGGCTTCGCATTCTATTGTGCACCTGCCAAAGGTCGCAAAGTCATGTTCGCACCACACCTCTGCAGCCTGACCCTCCTTAATGACAGCATACGAAAGGCAGTGAGTACAAAGTTAGATGCACTGACCACAAATGCTTACATTTCACAGGCACGAAGTCCGAAACGGGAGACGAAAACTTTCACCTTGAAGAGGATGGCTTGGGAGATGTTGGATGGAGAGGCTGAAGAAGTGGAACGCATGCAGAAGATGACTATTTGTTAACAGTCAGATAATGGATACGGAAAATGATTACTACCTTAGAGAATGAGTATATTAATACACAGACATAACATAGCAGGAAAGAACAGCTTACCCCACCAGCATCCACCTTCACCAAGTACTAGAAATCACAACAAGATAACTGACATTGAACACAGGAGATAAGGAATGGCAGGGAAAAGCCTGAGTGACAGAAAGCAGATAAACAAAAAAAGCTGACTTGATGTTCTCGTGTGATCATCAACGATGACTAAGCATGTTCGACCTTAGACATGGAGGTGACTCATGATGCATTACAATGTCATACATCCACTCATCGGATTTGTCGACCCCAATTTTCTATTTTTGTATTTCCAACTCATCTCCTGTTGCAATGGTCAAAGGCAAAGCAAAGCCTCCAGCGATGCTATTCATCGCACATCTCAATGATGATTCTACCCGTGCAGCACTTGGCAACATGGAAGGGAAATCTCATGGCAAAACCACAGTCATTTCACGTGGGACTCAACTTCCAGTGGAGCTCATCGACAAAATGCTAGAAGATCTTGCTAGCGACTACTCCCAACCACGAAAAGCAGTGAGAAAGACTTGAGTGCCTGCAGCTGAGCATGCAAGGCCTTGTGTGCTTCAGCCTGTCAAGCATGCTTCAAAGAGTGAACATGAAACCTTACTCGCTGTCGGAAGGATACAGACATCTCACTCAAAAGGTGGCTGAAATACTCGAAGCTCATTGTTCCTCATTTGCAGATTCTCACTATAGACTGGAGGGCAAACAAGATCATGAACTGGGAGGAAGTTATCACACTGGTACATGGCCTTGAGGAGGCAAATCTTCGGAACTGAATCTCAAAGGTCCATTCAAAACCCTATCGAGGACATTATATCCACTGGTGTGAAAGGACTCACTCACCAGCCTTTCATTCCAGAACATCCATGATATTCCAGAAGAGCTGATACTATGCCGAACCAACCTTCAGACTCTTCAACTTCTTTGTGCTGCGACCACTACCACATCTGATATGCCACTTTCTGGCAACATAGGCTTTACATTCACATGAATATGACTCTCAACTCCGTTCTTGGCTTCGCTCCCCTAAAGCATTCAGTGCAGTCCTACATGAGTGTGCACCTGAACAATACATCTTGCTTGAGACCTATTGCAAGAACGTCACCGAATTATCACTGTAAGTCATCTAATTTTTCCTTTTCGTCAAATGCTTATATGCTCGAAGTAAATTTCGATCAGAGTGTCCATGGGCTCCTAGAAAATATGAATTTGGACAAGGTCACGAAGATCTGTATGCAATCACTGCAGACCTTCTCATCAAAGTCACCAAGCTTTCCTTGACTTTCGAGAGCTATGACAAATTTCTTATACTGTTTGACCTTCAGAGGTGGATGGAGATGACGGGAGCTCGGAACGTGACTGATCTATCCATAACATTTGCCTCCAAACGCTCTACCCTCGAGGGGGTCAAAGCAGCATTGGATGACCTCGCACTTCAGCCATTCCCGATCTTCGACATTGCCAAGATATTTGGACCAAACCACC
The DNA here is from genome assembly GCA_015501075.1 of Gymnopilus junonius. Lineage (NCBI taxonomy): Eukaryota > Fungi > Basidiomycota > Agaricomycetes > Agaricales > Galerinaceae > Gymnopilus > Gymnopilus junonius. The sequence goes on along the minus strand of JADNYJ010000058.1, from coordinate 174,347 downwards.
TACCCAGGCTAGAAAAGCGTAAGATTTCTCTTGCAATCAGCATGCTTGAATGGAAAAACTATGAGCAGCATGAGATTGCAGCAAGTCAAAGCAGGGTCGATGAGCTGGCACAGTGAGCATTTGGCAGAGGAGTTGATGTGACCATAGAAGCACTGTTAGAAGAAGAGGAAGACTGTTCATCCTACTTAGGTCTGACGGATTCAGAGGAAGATGATCCAGTATAGTATTTTTTGCCATCTTCTTGTGTAGGCAATATTCAATTTGCCTTACAAATTATACACTGTCAAGTATGTATACTGCATCCGTACAATGCAAACACCCCTTCATGCTTCCTTACCTCGCTGCTAATCAAGAATACGCACAAAGTCTGTGGTGCTTAGATGGCTCACACATTGGTATATGGCTACAATTTATATTCTAGAAATCGTAGCCATATGGCAAAAGTGGAGCCAGCACCCATGACTTTGTGCATATTCTTGATTAGCAGCGAGGTAAGGAAGCATGAAGGGGTGAATTTGATACACTTTACATTGAACAGAGAATGAAAGTTCTGAGAAATACAGAGAGTTAGGAATAAAAGATGTGCAATTCAGAAGGTTTTTCCTTCTAAGTACATTGGAGAATGATAGATAAGATAAGAGGGAAATTGCCGTACAAATTTCCCTCAGTTTTGATGTGCAAGCAGGCATAGAGCCACTCTGGAGAGAGAAGAATTGAGTTTGTAGATAAGATAAGAAACTTTCCCTCAGTTTTGATGCGCAATCAAACCAGCCAACCCCAGGATTAAAAACGAGAACCCTAAAGGGTCCTCGTAACTTGAACTTATTCGTTGGCAGCGCAGTGGTGATTCAACGGAGTCGCTGATTGGGAGTCGTTAATGCGATGTATGCCGCTTCTCTGATCGAGTCATTGGTCTGACTAGTAAAGTTTGCCTTGAGGAGATCTGTCGTGAGTGTTGCTGTAGTATCCTAGTAGGCCCGATTACTAGTAGCTCCCATTAGGCACTCCCTTTCAACAGTGACCATGTGATCCGCATCATGTTTATGTAACAAATAATGCTAGCAGCCTGAGTTCGACATACCTCGTTCCTTTGTCGTTGCTCTGAATCATCTCAGTCTTTGCATTGCCTCTTTCTTTTATTTGATCAAGAATAGAAGAACACTTAATAGAAGAACACTTAATTACATCTACTGAGGCTGTACATTTTCCCAACTATGCAAGAAGAAGTAACCGGAACTCATGGCTAGGACCTATTAGTAAATTCACAGAAAGAGTTGGCTGAGACGCGTGCAGAGATCCGGCGCCTTCGAGGTCTTCTTGCTGACCTTAGAGACAAAGAGGATGCCATTCAAAACTCAATTGATGAACATGTCTATCTTACGTGACCTATCCGTCAACTTCCTCCTGACATCCTTCACGAAGTATTTTATCACTGCCTGCTGGAACACCGTAATCCACTCTTGCACTGGGGACCAACTCGGGTAAATGCCGAGTGACATTCTTTGTACAGTCGGACTTGGTGGACGAATCTCTAGTACTTGGCCTACCCTCAGGAGTTTTGCTTCTAGGGCACAAGGATACACTGAATCATGCAAAAAATGCCTGAGTTAGGATTACCAAAGTCACTGGGTGGACTAAACTTCGCTCTCACCCAACCCGACGCACAAGCAGGCCCAGCTCCCAGCAACACTCAGTGATCAGTGACGAAAAGGAAAGGTGGAATTCCAAAGGAACTATTATAATCAAACAATCTAACATATTATGCAACTCGAAAGCATTTTTAAGGTAGACACAAGAGACGTCAAAAGAAGGGAAAAAAAGACTGGTTATTACATGAGCAAAAAAAACTTGAAGGGTCCAACTGGAACAGTTCCTCCAAGCCAAGAATCAAAAATAATCTAAAGCTAGTCATTCAAAGGCCAAGGGGCTCTCTCCGGCCCACCCGTCCAGTCGTCATAGCCTTTGGAGCTTGCAGAGTTAGAGTTAGAGGCCAGTGTGAATGCGAGTGCGCATTTCAAAGTTTCGTTTCATCATTCAACTTGCATTAGCCAATGGTTGGACTTTCAAAAGTCGAGGTTGTTGAGCGAATTTTTTTTCGGGGAGGCTACAAGGGCAGAATGGGTGTTCTGCAGAGAGGGAGGGGACATGCACATGCAAATGATAGGCAAGCCTCAAGTTCCGGTCGAAAGAAAAGGGCAGAAAACAGAAAACAGAAACAAATGCCATTGCAATCATTGGTAAATGAAATTATACCTTCAAAGGTTTCATCAGTGACACTCGAGGACTGAATACTTTGAAGAAGAACACGCGAAGAGGAAAGGACACAAGGACACTCAAGGAAGGACACTCCAAGAAAACGAAGGATTAAGCAACATGTGACCAGAACAAGAATAAAACAAACGCAAAACCAAAGCACAAAAAAATAATTCCCCAAAACGTACCTGGACAACAAATGTGGAAATAGCAGATAACTGGGGTCCATACCGCGCCGCGTTGTCGTACAGCTCAAAGAGCGGGATGGCAAGGAGTTTCATGTTTTTTGGGACTGTGAGAACTTCTGTTTTTTTTTTTCGGGGGGTTGGGTTGGGTTTAAGGATTTGGTTGACGGGTTTGGTTTGGTTGAGTTGGTTGAGTTGAAAGGTTTGGTGGGTACGGAAGAAAAGAAAGGAATTAGGAAGAATTAGTCAGGTGCATTGGTGAGGAGTAGAGTGCATGGGAGGGTGGAAAGAGATAGTCAGAAAAAGGTGATCGGAAAGAAGGAAGAGAAGAAGGGGAGAAAGCGACGCACTCTTTTCAGGCATCTGCACTACGAACAATTTCTTGCACTCTTTCGGCTTGGTTATATGCACTGGGATGAATGGGTACTGTGTAAATGGGTGTGAGCCAGATAGTCAATTGTGTTGCGATAGAATAAAAACAGAATGGAGGATGAACCAGAGTTTAAAGAACAGCAAAAAGCAAAAGTGTGATGGGGATGATGATGATGACCAGGATGAGCGAAAAGAGAAAAGGACGATCCAATGTCGACGAGGAAACCCAATAGTAGTGACCACCGATGGCGTATCAAACACCCAAAGATACGCAGAAAAGTAGAAATGAAGAAAGAAGAAGAGAAGAGGTAAAGATGATGATGATTTCCAAACAGAAAAGAGAAAAAAAGGCAGTGAGTACGTTTGATTTTTCTGGTTGGAATTCTGTCTTTCTATTCTATTCTGTTCTATTCTGAAGGCAATGGAGTCTGATTGATATTCTTTTTATCCTACTTGCTACGCAGCCCTTCTTCCATGTTCTAGCCATGAGCATCGCGAATCAGATCGGCGAAGATGACCCCAGAGCGATCATCGCTACGACACTCGTGGCGTATGCCCTGAGCTCAATCCTCACCGGTAAGCTGGTGCCTTCCCATCGAGTCTTACAAACCCCGTCTCATTGAATTTACCTAAACTTAGGCCTGACGTTCTTCTTCCTCGGCGCTCTGAAGCTTGGGGTAGTGGTGGGGTTCTTCCCACGTCATATTCTAGTGGGGTACGTAAAGAATCTGCAGATTTGTGGTCGTGTGCCCATGGTCAGCTGGGATACGTTTGTGCTGATCTTTTGTTTCGATAGATGCATTGGTGGTGTTGGCGCGTTTCTGATCAAGACTGGGTGGGTCTTGTCTAGATTTTGTTCCGAAGCTTTCAAGGGGTTTTGATTATTAATATTATGTGCTACTTAGGTTGACTGTTAGCATGCGTATACCAGATGACGACTTTAACTTGTCATGGGACACATTCCAGCTCATGTTCCTCGACCGGCATAATTTGCTTCTGTGGACGTTGCCTTTGGCTCTTGCCATCCTCCTGAGAGTGATCACGCACAAATACCACCATCAGCTCATCTTTCCGGCTTGTGAGTGGCTCTTCTTTTTTTTTTTTCGGTTTCAGCATTGAGTTCTGATTGTGTGATGCATAGATGTTTGTAGATTTTATTTTTATTCCTGTTGTTTTTTACGTTGTTGTATTTGCTGCTGGGTTGGATCTGGAAGGTCTGCGTAAGACGGGATGGATATTTGACATGGGTGCTGCGGCGCATGAGCCTTGGTATAAATTCTGGTCTTACTTTGGTGCGTTCTCTGTGTCAACTTATGAACTTTTTTTTGGACTTGTTGCTGATGCGCCTTTCTCTCTCTGTCGATTGTAGACTTTGGGCTTGTGAGATATAGTTCTTTATGGTCGATGTTGCCCACACAATTCACTTTGTACATGGATGATGTGTAGTCATTACCTGAATATTGCTCTGAAGATCATTGAACCTTGTAGGCTATTCTTTAACATCTTGCATCTGCCATTGAATGTTCCTGCTCTTGGTAAGCCATTGCTATTAGTTCGGATAACCAGAGTTGCTTATCCTCCTTTAGCCGTTTCTCTCAATATCGACATCGATACTAACCAGGAACTCATTGCACATGGCTATTCTAACCTCCTTTCTGGTATCTTTGGTTTCGTGTATGTCTTTTTAGATTCAATCTCTCAGCTAGGACCACTTTCTGACACTATGTTATCTGTTAGTCCAAACTACCTCATCTATGTAAACACCCTTCTGTATGCTGTTTATCTTCCTCTGTGGTAAAAGAAGTCTCATGATTCGATTGTTAGATTTTATCGCGTTGGCGGAGACAACCGCATCGCTGGATTCTTGCTTGCTGTCGCTACTGCTGCTTTGCTCATCATGGGGACTGGACCTATTGCATTTATACGTACGTGACCCTAGTTTCACTCTCTGACTTATGACTGACGCTTTTCCGCTTGTTCAGCCGTTCTTGTCGTTGGTGCTCTCATCTATGTTTTGGGAATTGATCTTGTCAAAGAGGCTCTGTGGGATAATCGACATCATGTTACTTGGTCAGAGTACATCACCATCGTCAGCATCATGGTTTGTATGACTGTCTGGGACTTTGTCATCGGTGTTTTATTTGGGATCATTGTTTGCTGTGAGTAGCTGCTGCTCTGTCTTTGGTTTTTTGGTTGCTGATTGTGCCATTTCTGTATAGGTTTCTTCTTCGTTGTGCAGAACTCTCAGCTGCGGAGTGTACGTGCTATGTATACAGGAGACTTGGCGGTGTCTGCAGTACGCCGGCCGAGCTTGCAACGCGCATATATCTGCGAGGTGTCAAAACAAACGACCATTCTTCGTCTTCAAGGTGGGTTTTATAACAATCTTGTGGTATTTCTTCATTCTTAGTGCAATATATTCATTCAGGGTTTCTATTTTTCGCACTATTGCCTATGTTGAAGAAACCATCCGCAATCTCTTGGAAGGGCCCTATTGGCTACATCAGCCGATCCAATTCCTCATGCTCGACCTTTCCCTCATCGCTGGCGTGGATATGTCTTCTGCTGAAGCATTTGTGCGCATCCAGAGACTGTTGGCGGCCAAGAGGGTCACATTGGTGTTTTGTGGATTTACCATTGATTCGCCGATTGGTAAGGCTTTGAGGAGTGTTGAGGTACTCAGAACCCATGGTGTCGAGTTGTTCTTGACGTTTAATGATGCTATGGAGTGTGAGTGTAATGTGTTTAGTAGTGATCTTTGGGCGAAGCTCATGGGTTCTTTGCATTTATAGGGACCGAAAACGCGTATCTGCATGCATGGTTTAGGTCGCAAAAAATTGAAACTTCTGCAACTTTTCTTAGTATGTTTATTAGTAGTTATTCTTCTGCAGGATGTCTAACTAATTCTCATCAGTGGTTCCTGGGCGGCAAGATGCCGACATTGAATATAGCCATCTCATCGGCTCTTTCGTGCGCTCACCGAGACATTCTCATCTGCATGATGCTGGAGATCGGATGATCGCCACAGAGATTTTTCAGAAACTGGACCTAATGTCAAGTCTGAGCCAATCAACACACTTACCAAGGCATTCTCATCCTATGGGAACATTGACCCAACGCTCTTCGGGCCTATTGGCAAATACCTGCAGCGTATATCCATTCCAGCAGGATATGTGCTTTGGAAACAAGGCGATCCATCCACCGGATTGTACATCATAGAGTCGGGTGTTTTGCGGGCGATGTATGAGTTCGAGAGCCCTACACAGCGGTTTGAAGAGTCGATGGTGGCTGGCACGCTGGCCGGCGAGATGTCTGCTTTGTCAGATTCACCGAGAAATGCCACAGTCATCGCTGAGCAGCCTTGCATCTTGTGGAAGTTTAGTAATGAAGACATCCAGCGATTGCAGATGGAAGAGCCTGAACTAGCAAGGGTGTTTATTCAGCTCATTCTCAAAGGTCTGTCTTTCTTACATTCTTGTTAAAGACCGAGCGATTGATGTTTCTTTCTGCGTAGCTGCAAAGCTGGATTATGACATCCTTCTGTCTGCCATTGCGTCAAGCAATAAAAGTAATTTACATATACAAGATACCCTGGATTCATTTGTTACCACCGAACCTTTCATCTCATAGCCAACACAAACTATAGACGCATTTGCATACAAGTTCGTACTACCGCATGTCATGTAGAAGTTTTTCTGCTAATGATACTACGTCTGTTGCCCATGAAGGAGATCCAGCCATCAAGCACTGGAATGAATAAATGCTCCCTAAAATGTCGCATCTATACCTGCGTTCGGGCCTTCATAGTAGCATAGTGCAAAGCCTCTGCAGACTTCTCCAAGTTAAATTCTGTTCTACAGCAAGATGGAAGTAGAAGTCACTGGCTATCTGCACAGAAGTGTTGTCCTCGGACATTCCACATTGAGCAATGGCGTAAGGAACACCTGCCATCTGGAATGCTGCAAGATGGATGAATAGATTCCTCTCAAAGTTGAGTAACTTTGTTGAGCACCGTTTCGCAGGCAGAAAGTAGACAATCTAAGCCAGTCAAATGAATTGCAAAGTAGGAAGCAAACATCGAGAGGATTTCGCTTCCAGTCTTGGAGTTTGAGCTTGCTGAGAGAAGGGTCACTGCTGTCGGCAACACCATGAAAGCAAATGGGCGACAGATACTTGCTTCAGTAGAGGAATGACATCCTGTCTTCTTGGATGCTCCAAACTGGTGACCTGGAAGAAGGTATGGATGATTTCTTTGACAGAAGCAACTTCCTTTGATACATTTGTCAGGTCCTGGTCATCAGGAGTAGTAGGCATGCTGATTAATACAGCAGTACTTGGGTGGGATTTTTCAGCTAACGACATGTCTTTGGCTGACTTCCGTGCATATTCAAGGGCGCGGAGGGTAGGGGTGTAGGATGAAATTACCTTGTCCATGACGGTACAAGGCTCTCCAGTCTTCATCGCTTGCATATGATCACCAGCAGCGTGTATTGGTAAAAATGAAATCCAACTGCTTATGAGCCACCCTAACACACCCGCTGGTTCTCCTCTCGTAAATCAATTGAAATATGCACTCTTGTCTTCTACAATTGGTAAGTGAATGAATGTAGTATGTATGGCATTGTAAGAGTATAGTGTGTTGTATTGGCAATGTATTATGTAGTGACCTGTAAATTTCATCTGTTATTCAGAGTTTGACTCGCGAGCTTAAGTGTCCAGGCCAGTGTGGTGGTGGTCGACTCATAGATGATCTGGCCTATTTCTAGGCCACTACTACCTGTACGGATTTTGGAGCAAAAAGATAGTGTCAGTGAACCGTCCTGAAAGTTAATGTAGAAGTACTAATACTGGTCCGCCGGATAATGTGAATATCACAGATGGGTGTCTGGCATATTACACCATTGCATTAGGCGACACCTGTAGCATCATGGAGGACGAGTTCAGTACCACTTCATCCAACATCGTCACTTGGAATCCCGAGATCATGGCTGACTGCTCTAACCTCCTACTTGGCCTGTCTACTTCAACTGGTTCGCCTACCAATGTCGCTCCTGGGACTATCACCAATGGTTGCCTGGAGGATTACACCATCATGTCGGGCAATAATTGCTCTGTCATGAAGGACAAGTATAATATCATGTTGATGACATTACCACCTGGAATCCTGAAATTAACAGTCATGCAGCAACCTTCAACTAAACCTGGCATACTGCGTCTCCTTGTCCACATCGACTGCACGCAATACTACACCATCGTTACGAGTCCTATTTATAGGACGAGTTGTTATAGTCGGCTGTCTTGTTACGCTAATTGAGCCGGTAACTCCCGGTATCATTTCAAAGTCCGACGCGTCACTCTAACCTCGTCATTCATTCAGGTCATAACAAAGTTGTGTTGGCTGACCAGATAACCGCTTGCTATGCACTGTGAAAATAAGCATGCACTGGTCGTATAATTGTCAGCGGAGCTGACATTTTATATGTCTTGTTGCATGTCTTCTTCACTTGCAGCTTGCCGGTTTTCATGGTCTCTGCAACATAACTCATGGTCTCCCAGTTTTCATGGTCTCTGCAACATGGGTTGTTCTTGAGGTTTTTGCTGAGTTCATGATAACTCCATCTTCACCTTCCATCTCCGACTTTTTCGTCAAGAATCCATCAAGTTTTATTGATTTTGCTTTATCCAGAGCATTCGAGCGTGCAAATGCTGCCAACAGTGACAAATTTGGTACCCACAGCTCTGTTTCCATCGCCTCCCACACTGCCGACGCCAGTGTTGCCTCAGATGAAGAGATTAGCAAAGATGTTTGTTGGGATAATCAGGTGATCAGCCAACACGCGATGCACCTTTCAACAGCTGAGGCAGAATATGTCTCCACCACTCATATTGCCAAACAAGTAATCTGGCATAGATCTTTATTTTCAGAGCTTGATTTACCAATCCCGACGACCTCCACTATTTTTTCGGACAATCAGGCGGCTATCTCAATTTCTCACCACCTGGAATTCCATGCGAGAACAAAGCATATCGACATATCTTATCATTTCTTATGAGATCTCGTGGAAACTGGAATTATTGACGTAGTCTACATCAAAACGGATGAAAACCTCGTGGATATATTTACCAAAGCACTAAATAAACTGGCACACGAGAATTTTATGTACGAACTCGGAGTGTTGCCTGACCAAGGGGGAGTGTTGGGATAATCAGGTGATCAGCCAACACGTGACATGCTTAACGGCGCTTATTTATTCCTTCACATATTAATATTCTTACTCATCCGCTGTAGCACTTTCCAGTATTTAGAAATTAGTAGAATTATCTAGTAAATAAGTACATAGGTATATAGACTGTCCAGAGGACAGTCGAGTATTTTTATGATCTTATATAAAATTATTATGCTGCGCTCAATAATGTTGAGGTTGTCAACACTGTAGCTAATGTGTCTGACTGTGCTAAGCCACCAACCTCTGGAGCTTAAATGTATGTGATTGCATCTATGCTTTTATTGAGTGATGCTCAGAAGCAGCAGCCAGTTTCATATATTCTCTGTAAATATTGGTCGATAGGGTTGAGTAGCAGATGTTCCTGTTGTCCACTCCCGAAATAGAATCTTCACCAACCAGTAGTTGGCTTATTCAGCAATGCTGTGTACTCCCAAAATAAATTTGACTTCCCATCGACCAGTAGTTGGCTTATTCAGTAATGCTGTGCACTCCTGAAATAGATTTTCTACTGACCAGTAGTCAGCTTATTCAGCACCCAGGGTCAGATGATAGATCACAGTCACTTGACTGTGTCATCAATTGGCTGAAATCAATGTTGCTCATGTGACCTTGTTGAATCTTCTTCTTATCCCATTCGCACTTGCTTGCATAGTCTGATTTTACCTCTGTTTGAAGACTGAAATGAGGCCATCTTCTCTCTTTCTCTGCATTTGTATTGGCATCTTGGGAGCTCTATTCTCTGAGCTTGCTGCTCCTGACTCTGGGCAGAGCTCTGATGTTGGTGATAGACAAACCTATGATGATCTCAGTGTGTATCCTTTGCCTTGGTTATTTCCCAATCAACTGAGAACGGCTGCAGGTCACGAAATTTTATACTTGACAAAATCTACCTCAGTTTCAGCTTCCAGAATTTGGGGCGCCCTTTATGGGTATTCTCAACTTGCACTTATCAATGCAGAGTGTATTTGTCATTGGCCTGGTACTGTGCAGGCTATTGGTTTCACTTCTCCACACCTAAATGACCTACATCATGGTGTATATATTTCTGAGTCTAATCAGGCTAATAATTTCACTTATCTGCACCCATATGACCTATCTCAGGGTGTATATCTTCCTTGGCTTAGCAATGATCAGGCTATTTACCCCAATCTTCTGCACCTGGATGACCTATGTCAAAGTGTATATATTCCACTCTCTCTCAAGTGGCAAACTAGATTAACCCGTTTCTCCATTCAATTTGTCAAATTCTTTTCCACTTCTGATGTGCTTTTTGCTTTTGAATCTCAATCCTACTGGCACATATCACTATCTCACATGATATTTCATTTGAGTTTTGTTGGTGTGCACTCTCACTTATCTGACATCAGCCTTTCTAGGCTTAAGCTTTCACTGACATGTAACCATATTCAAAAGCATGACTATAAAGTCTTGGCCCTGAGTGTATTATATACAGCTATCCAGCAAAATTCTACCATATCATTCAACAGATACATTTTAGCTTATGGTTTCTGTCTGACATACTTTCATTGCCTAAGAGACATCACAAATATACTCCAAAATTTAGTGCTCATAGGAAGAGCTATTCAATCTATTTAAATTCAAAACAATGCTCACCTGTGGCTACATGCCAAAATTCTTCATCAACATTGTATCATAGAGTAGGTGGAGGACAGGCCAAGCATGCTGTGCATATGAAGGACATTGAAGCTTATATTTGTTCTGCATATGACTCAGGCACAGGAGGCAAATTTTGATTCAAGGCACATGTCAATCAGCCTGAATTGCAGACTTATTCTCAGGCTGAATATGTACACACCTTAATTCCTCTTCCACAGCTGGTCAGAATGGTGACGTTGACTGAAGGCTGCAAGATAGCACAACTCCATGGCATCCAGATTGGCTCACAATGTAGTATGCAACAACTGTACTTGCTTGTAGCCGAACACACTTGCACTACATGTACTCAATATTATACTGTCTTCAAGATTGATTCTGATGATGCAACTCTTGCTGCAGAGCATATGAAGAAGTGCCGCAGCAAAGTAACGAAGGATGTTGATACATTTCCTCCACAGCCTTCCGATGCTGAAATCATTGATCGTGTACTTGAAAAGGCTTGCAGAACAATGTCACTGACCAATTTTCAAGAGGCAGGATGTGCTGTATGTGGAGAGTTGAAGCTGCTTCTAGTGTTTGAAAGTTAGGTTAATTAACTGGAAAATAACTGAGACCTAACTGGACCCTAACTGATACTAACTGCAAAATATGCTAACTGATTGTAACTGTAACTGCAGTCAGGTTAGCAGTTAGCAACAATTTTGAAAATTTGAAGACCGACGAAAACCGGTCTTAACCGGTCATGACCGGTCCAAAAATTTTCAAACTCAGTATATTTATAGCCCTACATTGTAGCTTTCGGACGACTCTAAACACGTTAAATTTGGTTGAGAATTAAAAAAGTTATAATGAACTTTGTTAAATTGTTGAATCTTGCTCTAATTCCCTTCTATCTCAACTATTTATGCTATTCTTAAGCTTGTTTTGACCTTGAACTTTGTGTATAACCCATACTACATTGCCTCTAATGTATTACTGGTCCAAAAAACCGGTCAAGACCAGTTAATAACCAGTTATAACTGTAACTGGTCCTAACCAGTTATATAACTGCAAATAACTGCATATAACTGATCGTAACTGGTTAATGACGGTCCAGTCTGGTTATTTGACCATTTCTAAATATAACTAACCAGTCTCGGTCTCGGTTAGGAATTTTGGGACCAAATAACCGGACCTAACTGGACTTTCGAACACTACCCGTTGCCACCTCCTGCTCCTGGTTCCCCTGGTGGTGAACCTGATCTGGCGATGATTTTGACCCCCACCACTCCAATCACTCCGATCATTCTGATCACAACTCCGACCATGACCCCAAAGAGCTCAGGCATTGCGATAGCCCTATGGTTACCAAAACCAAAGCCCATGAGCCCAACACCTTTGACGGCTCTGACACCCGGAAACTTAATGGTTTTATTTTACAGTGTAATCTCTACTTCCAAAACAACTGCGCCTACACTGCTGATGAAGACAAGGTCACATTCGCCCTTTCCTATCTTCATGGCCTTGCGATGGAATTTTTTGAGCCTGCAATACTGGACTCAATGACTATTGAACCATGGATAAACAACTGGCAAGCCTTCATAGGCATGCTGAAGTCTGAATTTGGTCCATTTGATCCGACCTCCGATGCCGCTGTAGCCCTTGAAAACTTGAAGATGCCTGAAAACCAAAGGATCATCAAGTACAACATCGAATTCAAGCACCTGTCTATTCGCTCATGCTGGGACAGCATCGCTCTCTGACACTGCTACTACTCCAGTCTGGCGGAATGCATCAAGGATGTTATGGCTAGCCGTGGCAAGCCACAAACTCTCAAGGACCTTCGAGAGCTTGCCCAGGATATCAACACTCATTACTGGAATGTGTCTGTGAGAAGCCCCAACAGGACAAGAATGTGCAAAAGACCTCCAACAAAATGTCTGATTGTACCTCGACAAGACCTCTGACAAACATTCCAACAACAACCATGTCAATAATACCAACAAGTCCTCCTCCAACTGCAAGAACAACTTGGGCAATTCATCCACTCTGAAAACCTCTGACTCCATCTCCGACAAGCTGGGCAAGGATGGCAAACTGACCCGAAGAATGCAAACACTGCTTCGACAACAATCTCTGCCTCTTCTGTGGCTCACTTGGACACTGAGCTAGTGAGTGTCTGAAGTCCACTTCCTCCACCTCCAAGGCAAAAGCACGCACTGCCAAAGTTTCGAATCCCAGCACCGAGGATTCAAAAAAATAGTCAGCAGTCCTCATCCCTTTGCACACACTGGGGATCCGTTGACACTGGCTGTGTGCATATGAAGGAAGTAAGACTAAACACATCCACTCTTTCTGACCCCGACTCACTCCGACTTCTGCTAACATCTCCGATCTGCTCCGACTTGAAAGCCTTAACATTAATTGACTCTGGTTCTAGTCATTGTTTTGTTGATACCCATTTCATGCATTCTAATAATTTACTCCCTTCTCTGATCGATCCAGTTAAGCTCAAACTGATTGATGGCTCCTACGGCAACATGATTACTGAAACCCTCTCTATTCCAATTACATTCCCCTCTGGTGAAACTATTACTATTGATTTTTTTGTAACCTCACTGGACTCCTCCTGTGTTCTGGTTCTAGGATATAACTGGCTCTTCTGCTACAATCCATTGATTGACTGGAAATTGGGCTGCATCGACTTCCGTTCTGAACTACTTGACAACCCGGCTCCGATGTCATCCCATAGGCCAGCTCTGCTGCCTACACCTCCATTATTGGAACCTCCGACCCCTCCGCTTCCTCTGCCAACTCCTATGGTTACACCTCTGACACCTCCGACCTCTGTAGCATCTTCTGATGCACCTTGCATCTCACTAATCAATGCAGCTGCTTTCGCAAGAGCATGCAAATTACCTGGTGCTCAAAGTTTCACAGTTCACCTCTCCGATCCTGCCATCTCCACTCATGCCACTTGTGTCTCCGACGAAGTGCCTGATCTGTCTAGTATTCCTCCTGAATACCATGACTTTGTGGATGTCTTCAGTAAATCTAAAGCTGACATGCTCACACCCCATCAACCTTATGACCTCAAGATCAATCTTGAACCTGGCACTTCCCCACCTGTTGGAAATATGTACTCCCTTTCACAATCTGAACTTCAATCCCTCCAAGAATTTATCAATGAGCACCTCCGAATCAGTTTCATTTGACCTTCAACCTCTCCGCATGGTGCTCCAATCCTTTTCATTCGCAAAAAGGATGGATCACTATGACTTTGCATCAACTTTAGAGGATTAAACAAGATCATGAAGAAAGACTGATACCTGCTTCTGCTCATCACTGACCTCCTGTCCACTGCTGGTAAAGCATGCATCTATATGGCCATCGACCTCCAACATGCCTATCACCTAGTCCACATAGCAGAGGGCGACGAATGGAAAACAGCATTTGAACATGCTATGGATCGTTTGAATGGAATGTTATGCCATTTGGACTGTCCAATGCACCTGCCATTTTTCAATGCTTCATGAATGACATACTAAGTGATTTATTAGATGTGTCTGTCATTGTTTACCTCGACGACATCCTGATCTACTCCGATGATCCTACCCAGCATAAGGAATACGTTCACGAAGTCCTCCGATGTCTCCGACAACATGGTCTGTATGCCTGCTCCAACAAATGCAATTTCTCTACAAACACGGTTAACTACCTTGGATTCATTCTTTCACCAGAAGGCCTCAAAATGGATGAAAGCAAAATCAAGACTATCCAAGATTGGCCCAAACCCAAGAAGATTAAGGATGTGCAATCCTTCTTAGGTTTCACAAATTTCTACCGACATTTTATCTCCGACTACTCCGACATCATTGTTCCGCTTACCTGACTCACTAGGAAAGGAACCTCTTGGCAATTCAACGATGCTGCTCAAAAAGCCTTCAACAAGCTCAAGAAAGCATTTACAACTGCTCCGATACTTACTCACTGGGTTCCCAACCATCCGATTATAGTGGAAACTGATGCTTCTGACTACGTGCTTGGAGTGATACTCTCCATCTGCACCTCCGATGATGAGATCCACCCTGTCGCATTTCACTCATGAACCTTCACAGGTCCTGAAATTAACTACAACACCCACAATAAAGAACTACTGGCAATTTTTGATGCATTTAAAGTATGGCAACATTATCTGGAAGGCTCTGCCGCTCCAATCGATGTTGTCACTGACCACAAGAATTTAACGTATTTCGCAACTGCAAAAGTTCTTACATGCTGACAAGCCCACTGGTCTGAATATCTCTGCCAATTCAACCTCGTCATCTGCTTCCACCCTGGACATCTCGGTATGAAACCTGACTCTTTAACTAGACAATGGGATGTCTACCCCAAAGGGGGAAATAGTGACTATGCAAGCATTAACCCAAGCAACTTCTGACCTATTTTCACCCAAGAACAACTCTCTGCATCCCTCCGTGCCACTCAACTCTTTGAACCCACCCTCCGCGCAGTATCCCTCATGGACTCCAACCTACTCTGACATGACATCCTCACTGATAAGTTTAGGTAGTTTGTAGGTATGAAAAACAATATAAATCGCTTTTATTAAACCCAACAAATATCCCTTGACTTGTGTAAGTTCTGGGGAGTGTAAGTATCAATGTCTTTTAATTAAGTTCGCTTTTATGGGGTTTTACAATGAATTGTAGGGGTTTTTGGATAATGGATCGCTTTAATTGACTTTCTGGCATGGAACTTCTCTAAACTTGACTAATCTCTTCTTGAGATAAAACTAGGCTCTGGCTATGCTTTTGAACTAAAAGACTTCATACTTTTGTAGCTGAGTGATGCTCTGTCTACTCCCAACTACTCAACTAGGTCCTGACTTGAATAATAAGCCTTTGCTTAATCTATCTCTATCTGAGCTCAATTCTAAGTTTGTCTGAAGCTTCTTCGCTTTTATATCAATCAATTATCTTTCTATTATCGAGTTTAGAAGCCAGACGCTCGATTGTATTGCTATGACTTGAGGGGTACTGTCTGCTTGCTTTTCTACACTAATTCTACTGGTTTTTATACTATTTTACTGGGTGTCTTACTAAGCTAATTTGATAAGCGCTGTGTAATTAATTATCTCGTCATTGGTCCGCTTCGGAGTGAGGGGAATTATGCCATTGGTTGGGCATATTCATCAAGCCCGAATATTTATCTCATTGCCATTTAAGGCATTTTATCGGATTAATATTCCTGCTGTTGCGATCGTGCAACGGCCGGTTCATTATAGTGTCTTTAATATTTATCTACCTCACAGAGGATTTTGTCTACATCCTCAGGGGATCGCTAATGTGTCTAGGACAGGTGTATTCTTATTAGTTTTATGAGGGAGCTGAGGGGACGAGCATCCTTGTGTCGCGTCTTCATATTACCAAAAATAGCACCCGCTCCGATGTCGATCATCGTGGATCATTCCATTTCTGGTTACATTCCTCCGGATGATAAAAATAGATTACCGCTTCGGAGTAATTGACTTGTTTGGTCTGTCACTCCGCATTTCTATATCGGGTCAAAGGTCGCTCCCATTGTCTGTGCATGTCTCCGCACTCCCTTGGTAGTTATTTTAAATAAACTCGAGGCCCCTACTAGTGTGTAAGGACTGTAGTAATTCGCTTGTGTATCTTATAATAAATGATTAATGATTACTAGGTGATCATAATCATTATATCTTTTGATATTAAGCTTTTAATGTTTTAATGTGGTTTTCTTGAGGATATTCAGGATGTTTAAGCTCGGGAAGGCTATCAACAACCTATATTAATTTATAGAGATGGTCGAAAATAATGGGGATGGCCCGTTTTCACACATAGCCATGTAACGGTCTCATCATCTCCCCTCGACTTTAGGTATTGACTGTCCTCGGTCATCTATCCGGACTCTAATTTTTTTTTTTAATTAACATTTGGGATATGTTTCCTTCTTTTGCCCTCATGCATTTTTCATTGATTTTATCAAGTCAATTTGATTCCTAACACCGCTTTGTGTCAAAAATTTTTCATGTCTATAATTTTTTTTGTGTCTGTCACTTATATCATTATATCTTTATTAGTCTATCCAATATCATTGTTCATCATCATCTCCCCTCGACTTAAATTCTGACTGTCCTCAGTCATAGAATTATTTGACAAGAGAGAAGACGTACTCAAGGATCAATCTTTAATTAATCAACACTGCCACCGTCCGACATATTCCTAAACAGGGAATTTACTCCTGCTAAATAAGGAAATGTAAAGATCGTATTCAGTTCTAAGGTCCTAGGGAATTGTTTTGAGCCTCAGAGGCAACGCATTTGGTGTCTCCAGTAGTGCACGCACTATCTTTCAAGCGCTTAACCATTTCCCCTCTAATTTCAAAGGCAGAGAATTTTTATTGAACGGCCCCCAATCTGTTTTTATCACAGGTATAAAAACCAGGTGAGTTTGCTGCTTTTCAATATCCCCCTTCCTCGTATTTGAAGTCAATATTTATCTTGTCTCACAATGTCCACTGCGGAATTATTTTCGCTCAGCAACATCGTGCGCGACTTGTCCGACGACATCATGAAGAAATGTCGCAACTATGTCAGTATCGGAATAGCGCCGAAAATGCCCAACTTGCTTTCAATATGCTCGACAAGGAGCTGGACAAAATAATGGTGCATCTTTATAATTTTTATCTATCTTTCTATTTCATTTAAATTATCATTAGATGGTTGCGCTCCGTGAGCCAGCCAACATTGCTTTGATCCCGATCCTTCTTTTCTTCTCGAGCGCTTCTTCGAGCTTCGCGGCCTCTACCAGAAGGTGCAAGACGTCATCAAAATTCATGGTACTATCGAGTCCTCGATTTATCACACAATTTTGAAGTCTGCAGCACTGTCCAGCACGTCGCAATGAAAAAGGTCCAGCTGAGACAGTTCAATCTGTTTTTTCCTCAGCCTCTCTTCAGCCTTCTCCTGTCGCAGATATGCCCATAGGTGCTAAGGATGTCATCAAGGTGCATGATATTTTTATAATATCTTGCTAACACTCTAATGATGTTTTCAGCATCGTCCTCGCATTAAATCTACGAAATATGTTCAAGATTCAGATGGGGAAGAGCCTGAGCAGGTCTCAAACAAAGATGTCGCTCATTCTGACCATGAGGTACGCTATCATTTTTCTTCTTTATCTGTCCAGTTTAACTGAACTTGTTTTTAATTAAAATAGGACAACAACATGAAGATGACGATGAGGCTGGCCTCCTCCCAGTTCTTCGACTTCTGAGGAGTCCGTGGTCATCATTAATTCTAGTCCCGCAGCCCCAGCGGCTGTTAAGGTGCGCTTCATGGTGTCTTAATTTTATCATTCTTAAATCTTTGCTTTATAGCTTCTTTCTAAACCCTCGGTAATGCTCCTTCCTATCATGAAGTTCCTGGCATTGACCTTGGTCGTCTTATTTGAAGGCTCAGAAGACGCTCGCCAAAGCTGAAAAGACATCGAAGGCTAGCCCTCATTTTAAAAAGGCTAAACACTCTCAAGATGCTGATCTCTCAGGTGTGTGTCCTCCTTTCTCAATATTATTTATTTCTGACAATAGTCTTATTTAGCCAATAGCGACCTTCTCATTGTCCGAGCTAATCTTCAGACTGTCCAGACATGAGTTGGAAATCTTGACTTCGAGATATCCTCTCTCTCTCGCTGTCTCGCTGATTTTCGTGAACAGGAAGCGACGCTTCGCCTTCGCCTTCATGAACTTGAGAAAATCGAGAGGTCTCGCAAGTGAAAGGCCTCATAATCATTAGATGGCGCAGTTTTACATATTTTGGCCCATAAGTAGTTTTAAATTACTTGTTGGACTTAGATAGAATTTTTATGCATCATCTTTATCTGAATTTTCGCTTTCACTTTCAATT
Source organism: Gymnopilus junonius (assembly GCA_015501075.1). Classification (NCBI taxonomy): domain Eukaryota; kingdom Fungi; phylum Basidiomycota; class Agaricomycetes; order Agaricales; family Galerinaceae; genus Gymnopilus; species Gymnopilus junonius. Next base: position 155,784 of record JADNYJ010000058.1, on the reverse strand, counting down.
AAGTTTACTCCATCCATTAAATAATCATGCTTTTCTCTTACTTGAGAATTATTCATAAGGACTTCGTCCTCAGCTAGATCATCAATTTGAATAAGTTGGCCTTCATCTAATCCAGTGAAATTTAACACATTATCTGGGATATCAATCTTAGTTCTTGCAAAATAAGGTACAACGCGAAAAGCGCCTATTTTAGCTTTTAATACTGCACCATTCATTTCTGCAACTATATATGCACCACCTGGTCTTCGTGATACAACAATCATTGGGCCAAGGTATCTGGATTTCATTTTACGATCCAATGATCCCTCAATGGATGCATTGCGAATTAAAACCAAATCTCCTGGTTCAAATTTATAGTCATGTATTACTGCAGCATTATCCCTTTCATATCTTTCAAGCTGCTTTAATTTGTCTTGATCAATTCTCTTCATCATTTGTCTAACATGTATCTGATGTTTAGCCAATGCTCTTGCTCTCAAGGCAATTAATTCAACATCAGTGAGTACACCTTTTGGTGGTCTAACAAGCCAAGTCGCTTCTTTCACATCTATTGGCAAAACTGGATGCGTGCCAGTTGCAAAATAATATGGGGAACAGCCAAATCGCTTTCTAACACTAACACGATCTGCCCAAAATACAGCATGGAGAAACCAATACCATTTGGATAAATTCTGTTCACCACAACATTTCGCTAGCATTTGCCTAAGGTCGAAATGAGGTCGCTCAATTTTCCATTGGCTTGTGAATTATAGGCTGAGATCCTTATTTGAGTGATCCCATATTTTTCTTTCAACCATCTGACAGCAGCAACAAATGGAGCGCCATTATCAGTGACAATTTTTCGCAGTGTCCCCCAGCGGCAGAGAATGTCTTCATACATCCATAAAGCAATAGACTTAGCACTTTCTTTCTTAAGCGCTCGTCCTTCAGCCCATGAACTTGTAGCACATCTCCCATGTACAATATATTTACATCCATTTGAAGCAGGGGTCATGTGAATTACATCTGCATGAAGTACCTCAAATAGCGCCGGAGAGTCCGTAAGCTTTGGTGGTATTTTTAGAAGTTGAAGCTGGCGCTTCTGACAAGGTTCACAAGTTTTAACAAACCAGGAAATGTCTACCTCCATCTCAGGCCACCAAAATCGTTGGACAAGTACAGTCTTTGTCGCATAAAAGCCTCTATGTCCATTATGGTCATGCGCGGCTTTTAACATATACATTCTCTTTTCTTTTTCTATAAATAACCTATGATGACTTTGCAATCCTCGTCGGTATAATTTCTCTTCAAACAGTACAAATCTATTTGCCAAATTTTTGAAGCGCTTATATCGCTTGTCATTTATTTTATTTGGTCTATACTGATGATTCTTGAGATAATTAACAATGTGAGGAATCATTTCATCTTGTGAGATGGCTCCTACCCTTCGATGTCCTTCAGGGTAATAAGAGTCATCACTTTCTTATCATTCTCTGGCAAGGCCAAAGCATGTAGTAATTGTTGCAATAATATTTTGTGTTCATAGTGAAGGTCCTCATTTTTCAAGGTGTCATTCACTTTAATTAATTCTCTTTCTCGGTCTAAATCTGCTTCTTCTAATTCTGAAGAGATGTCTTGGTAGGAAAATGCAATTCCTTGGAAATATCCACCCCGAGAATCAATTTCATCAACAAATGCTTCAATCTCCAGAGGAGGTTTATTTTCATCATCTGCTAATATAAATTCTGGTGGTCCTACTGGATCATCATCTTCATCATCAGACATAGGTGCTTGTTCTGGGTCTGTTGGTTGTCTAGGTCATCTGGACAAACCATCTGGTCCAAAGGTTGCTCCTGCTTTGTGTCTGATAATAAAATGAAATAAAGATATTGCATCAATCCACCTATTGATAGTGGCATTAGGCATTAGTCAGGATTTCTTAACATCCCTTGTATATATTTCCATCAGTTTCCACAATTAGCTTGCGGACCCCAAATAGCATAGCTCTATTGGTTTTGAGTGCTCTCATAAGTCCATAAAGTTCTCGCTTAGGTTGTGAAAACCTTGCCTCTCTTTCATTCATAGTCATAGATCCAAATTTCACATAATAAATTTTCTTTGGATCATCTTTATCTTCCTGATAGATGTAGAATCCAATTCCCATAAATGAAGAGTCTACTGCCAATACAATTGCTCCTTGACCATGATAATCAATTGGATGCAATGGCTGGGCAAATCTTACTCCTTCTTGACCATCTCAATGCTTTTAATTTGTTCAGGGCCCCAGACAAAAGGTACTTTGCCTCATGTTAATTTCTGGAGTCCTTCTGCTCGCACTGCATAGTTTGGAATATAGCTTCTCAGCACTCCAGCAATCCTAGAAATGCTCGTACATCTGACAGGTTATTACAAATTTCCCATCTCATTATTGCTCCAATTTTGTCTTCAGTTGGTTTTCTCCCTTCATATGTACAGAGATGTCCAACGATTATAATTTCCGCAGCACAAATTACTGACTTATAACCTGAGAATGTTCCTCCACAATATTTCATTCATTGTAATAAACGATTGACATTGTTTAAATGTTCCCATACAAATTTTCTAATATCAGGATTTTCTGGAATTCGTTCATAGTCTCCTTTATCATCCTCATATCTGGTAGCAGGGCCTCGGGCACCTACATCATCCAAATAAGGTATTGTGTATTCAGGCATCTCTGGTCTTAATATTTCGGTAACATCATCATGAAAAATAGGTACAGAATTTGTCCATCCCATTGGTAAAGTACAGAGTCACATTGCACCAAAAGGAGTCTGGAAAGTGGTCAAGTCGCGATATTTAGAGTCAAGTGATCGCTCATCATATCCAACATATAAATCCATAATTCCTCTGCAAGCTCATCCTGAAAAATGAGCTGCTAGTTCCTCTGTTGCAGGTGGTACTCCGAATGAGCAATTGTAACTGCATTTAAAGGTTCTAGGCTATGTACAATTCTTAAGGAACCATTTTTCTTTAGCACAGCAAACCATGGCGATCTGTAGGATGAATTTGAAGGTTCATAAACTCCAGCTGCCCTTTTCTTTTCAATGATTGCACAAATTTCATCATAGAGTGCAGGTGGTATTTTAATACTCCTATATACCCATGGCTTGTGCTCAATTGTTGGAATTGGTACAGGGGGAAAGAAGTCTTCCCTGAATCTTCCTCGCTCAGAATCATCCCATGCAAATGCTTTATTTTGCTTGGCTATTAAATCATGTATTACTGCTCATTCAGAGGCAGTTAAAAAGTCACCCTCATGGACTTTATCCATGGCTTCTTGTCATTCTTGTGTATAGTGCCCAACTGGTATAAATGGTGGTGGGTTTGGATCTAATACTGGCATCCCTTCAAGAGGATCACCAGTGATATTTCTTATAATTCTGAATTGATCATCCAAGTCAGCATAGATGGGTCTAACCTTCACACCAACTGGTTTATATTTCTTCTTACTCTGCACATAATTAGCTACAGAGCTTGTATTATCATCATTTCTCCATTTCCTCAATTCTTCATTGTAGAAATAGGTTGAAATAATATTTCGAGTATCATCTTCTAAATCTGCATATTTATTTGCTTCACTCAAATATGCGTGTCTTACTCCTGCACGCATAAATGTATCATTTTCTGGTTCAGCATAGGCTCAAATTTCTAAAGTCTTTGAGAACTGGTCATATTCCAAGACTACAGCTGCCTCTCGTTGTTCCTGAATCAAGTCCTCAAGGCTGTCTGAAAAACCTGCCCCTTAGATTTTTGCAAATTATCTGGAGTGACTCCTCTTGGGTAGGTTGGAATAGTTGCCTGCTTTCCAGTATTTGGACATGTAATAAGAATCATTTGTCCTCCTTCTGTGCTATTTTTAACAGCAGTCGCTCCAACCACAGAAAAGGGTCTTCCAAGTAATACTCGGTATGCTGGGTCTCTAATAATATGAACTTGGAGATATAGCACAATTTCACCAAATCTGAATGGCACATTTCATGCTAAACCCAGACTTTGTTCAATTTGTTTATTTGCACTTTCAACTCCTAAGGTAACTTGTGGGTCCCATGTCAAACCTAATTCAATAGCTACTTTCTCAGCCATTGACATGATTTGAGAACCATCATCTAAGATTCCCTCTTCTTGTCCTATATTATTAACTTTTGGATAGCAAGACCTCAATGCATGTGAGTCTTTGGCAACATATATTTCATGAGGTGGTTCATTTGTTATTTCAGTAAGATAAGTGAGTACTGGATCACCAGCTACAGTACTTCCAGCTGGAGGGATTAAACTATTTGGAAACCCCCCTTTCTAATAGAAACCCTGGGTTTCTACAACTATCAGAGAAACCCTAGATAATTTTTGTTTGTCCTCTGATTTGTGCCGAAATTTGGCAGTGCTGTGCTACGATGAGGTAATAAGGATCACACAATGGGTGGAGCACAGCTCCGACATGCGCGTCGCGTTCTCCCTCCTCCTCATGTCATTGTCATCTTCCTTCCCTTGCTCGAGCAACCACCCCTGCCATCTTGTTCTTTGATACTGCTTGTAGATATACATTCTTATGGTAAGCTGTTCCCCCCTCCTTTCTGTCAAGGACAGTGTCTAATTGTTTCTCGCAGTACTTATTTTTGTAGCTCATAATTTGATTCCGCTTTTTCAATTTTTTTCCTGCAATTTTTGAGGGTGGATCTGTTCATATTGTGTGAGGTCCCAGAATGAGATCAGAAGGTCAGACTCACCCTCTCATCCTTGAAGAGCACTACGAAGATGTGCACACCTGGATCCAGGCCCATGGATAGGCCTGCTTTCGTGACTATGCCTCGCCTCCACCCCATCTTGCATTCTCATCTGATTTTTTTAGAAGTCTCTCAATTGCTAAGGCTGCCGAACTTACATATCCAACTATTGCTCCAGTTGGTTCGGTCTATTCAGCAAATTTCTCTGACGATATACCAGTTTCGGGTTCAGCAACTGTCATCACACCAAATGAAGTCATCCCTAACTACTGCGATCTCAAAGACGTCACGGTGAGGATAGAGGATGCTTTTAAGAATGGAATGCGGTCCGCTCTTGTGAAATTTAGGCATCTGGGGGTGGAATATGTATACAAATATCACTTCTCAAAGGTATGCCCCCTACACATCATTGCTCAGCAAACTAATTAATAGTCCTCTGACAGCTGGAACTTATATGGAATTGTACCAATTTCCTACCTGCCATTGAGGCCTATGGACACCTCCTTACACATCTAAGGTCATCGACATTTGATCTAGGTCCCGCTCTTAAAACCTTCAAAGATTCACTTATTACTTCGAAGATACAAGGATTCTTTTCCTCGAATTTCGAATTATACAAGCTGCAATGTCTCTTGGGCGAATCATGGCTGGAGGAGGATGTATTTAACATATTGCTTGAGTTCTCCTACTTTTATAGAGCTCACCATATGCTCACTACCTCTCCAAAACCCCCTTCACTGGATGTCCTCCTTCTCCCGATGTCATTCTTGTCTGATGCAGCAGTGGCATATGAAAACAACCCAACTGTCTACATGCCAGAAATGGCAGCTGTCTGCCAGCGCATGGCATCCATGTCGGTGCACCTGGTCGCAATGAGCCATATTACCGATGACCATTTTACAGCTTTAATCTATCAGTTTGGCTCCTCTACAGTAGAATATGGCAACTCATGCACAATTCCCCGCCAGCCCATATACTTCCACTTCTTCAATGGGTGTTCAAGGATGTAGCTCGCTGTCCATTAAAGAGATCAAGGCTGGCATTATTGCTCAGCAGGGGTTTGGGAATGGAGAAGGAAGTTGTGGGATTGCAGCCTACAATTTTATTGAGTTAGCGGCTCAGACACGGAAGGGGCTTAAGCCATTAGGCAACGCACGGGTACTCCCGTGGGTATCGCCAATGCCTACCGTACCCGTCCCGCCATGGGTATCATACCGTCAAGGCAGGTACGGGTACAGGTAGGGTAGGGTGGGGAGAGGGTATGGGTGCAGGAATATACCCACAATCCCATTGCATCTGAGGGACCTGTGAATAAAATAAATATATATTATGGTTTACCTACTACAACAATGACGCCGTGTATGTCTACCATAGGCAAAGGGTGAATGTATAAGTCGAGCCACCTCCAGCTCGGTTGAATGAGCAATGGAGGTGGTTGGAAGAGATGGAAGCCACCTCCGTCTCATTCTTGTGCACAAGGGAGGTGGCTGGGCGGTGGCGTGACAAATGGGCCTCCTGCTCGCTCTTGCTGGCGAGGGAGGAGGAGCAGTGGCAGAGGCAACTAAGCACCCAACTCCTGTAAGGTAATAAAATGTTTGTTAGAGTAGTTGATATATGGGAAAAGAAAAACAAATAGAATGAGCTGGCGACGTATTCGCCAACTCATTCTATCACTCACCTCAGGAGAAACAGGCAAAATCGGCGCATCTGCTCATGCAGATGTGCCAATGGACGAATGTGTCGCCATCGTGACGCGTTGAAGTCCCTCATCCACGAGAGAAAGCACCCAGCAAGAGTTAAACTCCTGCTGGGGCGCGAAACCTCCATCTCGCATTTGCAAGCGAGGGAGGGGGAAGGCGACAGGCGGCGGCGAAGGACGACCTGTGGGAGGGTGTGGGCATGTGGTTAGCACAGAAAAAAGAAGAGAAAGATACCAGAACAGGTTCACAATAAGGTTGTGAACCATTCTGTTACTCACCTGGAGGGCCTCCCCACTGCCTGGGTTCCCACTGCTGCATCCGTGCCCCATCCAGTACCTAAAGGCTGGCCCACATCCCTTAGAGCAGGGGAGGGGCTCGCAGCCACCGTTCCATGTCGAAGAGAGAGAGAGGATGAGGAGAGGACGAAGAGTTGGTTGGTTGCGGTGACAGTTGATCATGTGTTGCCAGTTCGCTATTTGCCGAAGATCGGCCACTTTAGGATATCTGCTGGCCGGCAACCCGCGTAACCCATGGCTGGGTATCCAAAATCGGATCCCGTACCCGTTCCCGTCGGCTACCCTACCCATAAACCGTGGGGTATACCCGCACCTGTGCTATTGCCTATAAGCCATGGACTGGTTCATACTCGTGCACCTTCCGTGATGCTGCTCTTGAAGATCTTGTACGCTGCATCATCTTGCTCATGAAGTTGGCGGTACCTTTTCAGATTGGACGGTTTGTATTTCAGATCAAATCTTAAGTACTGGGAGTGCAATAGCAACAGGCTACAATGACTTCAACATGTATACACCCTTGGTTCATCATTGACATCTTTCTCTGTGAATGTTCCTCTTACACATCATACAGGCAACCCATCTGATAGCTCAATTCCATGCTGATACACGTTTATCGAAAGAAATCCTGCCCATCCAACATGTGCACTACCTCGCGTGTCACATCTTAAGCCTATTCCGCAATTTGTTAACCCATCGCAACTTCTTCCACCTTTCAAACTTTCCACAAAGTCAATCTCAGCACCTCTACCCAAAAAAGCACTGTCTTCGCCAATCAGTGTTGTCTCGCCAACTCGAAAACCTGGAAAGCGATGCCCCAAGAGTCTTGATATGGCTGATTTCAATCTCATATCCCCAAGGGCTCCCGTAGTGAAGAAGAATGCTTTGATGAAAAAGGAGCCAAATTCTGAAGATGAAATCGAGTTTGTGGAGCCATTGTCTGCTCCGAAGACTGAACCAATCTTTATTGACTTGGACACACCCGAAAAAATGTCTTCAGCTCCGAAGACTGAACCCATCTTTATTGATTTGGACATGCCCAAAAAACTATCAAAACCAGTGGCTGTCAAGAAAGAAGATGTCATTGACCTTTCTGTTACCCCTCCCAGATCTCGAGCGCAAGTGTCACCCAATCTTGTCGACCTCTGTACACCAGATCAGAAGCCTATTAAGAAGGTTTCAGTCAATGTCAAACCAAACGTGGTTGAAGTTAAAGTCAAACATATTGACCTTTGTAGTCCCGAGAACCCTGCTCCATGGCAGCCCAGCCAATGAACTGTCGAGCCAGCTCCAGGTGTTGTTAAGCTCAATTCTTTCTTTCATTCCCTTGAAGAAGCTCAGGCTGCAATCTATGCATGGGAAGAGAGGCTTGGCCACTGCTGGAGGAAGGCGCAGAGCAAGACTGACCAAAATGGAATGCTCAAAAAGATGACATTCCGCTGCAATCATTACCACCGCCATATTCCCACTCATTCTGTCAAAATTGACCCCTCCGACCTTCGTGAAGGAAAGTCCATTAGGACCGGCTGTGAAGCTCATGTCAATGTTAATCGAATAAGTGGTTCAGATATGTGGCATGTTACCCTAGTTGTCTGGGACCACAATCATTCTCCTGAAATACCTGAAGGAGCTCCTATTCATCATCGCCCCACCACAGAGCAGAAGGAGATAGTCTCTGGCCTGGCAACCAACCCCTCCCACCACTTCAGCCATGGACAACTTGATGCCATCTTGAAAGTGCAAATCGGATCATCACTAGAACCTCGTCAAATAAGCAATATCATGAATAAGGCTCACCTTGACAGCCGGAAAGAGGTCGACAGGCTAGGCGGAGACATGCACGCCATCATTGCAAGCCTGGAGGAGAAGTCTTCAAGGGAACATGGATGGAAATACTGCATCAAATTGGATGTTAACTCGGTGGTAACTGGGATCTGGTGGCAGTCTCCTCTGCAGGCTGAACTGAGCCGACGTTATAGTGACGTTCTGATCAATGACAACACTTACAATACCAACCGATCTCAATATCCCCTTGACATTGGAGTCGGCATTGACAGTCATGGCTGTTCACGCAATCTCTGGTACTGCTTCCATGCAATCGAGGATCAAGATCACCACAATTGGGTCTTGCAGTGCCATCTCAAGAGCGCTGGTGTTCCACCCGAAGTTTTCATGTCAGATCGAAGTCGAGCCTTGATAGCATCCATTGGGGAGGTCCTTCCAACTACAGAACACTTCTACTGCCTGCACCACCTTGACGGGAACATTGATCAAAATCTTTGCCACTTGCTACCTGCAGATGAATGGCAGCCTTTCAAGAATGCCTTCTGGGATGCCTATCGTGCAGTATCACCTGAAGAATTTGACATAAAATGGAAAGAACTTACTGCTCGCTACCCTGCTACACAAAAGTACCTCAACGAAGAGCTTTATCCTTGTCGAAGACAGTGGGCATGGGCATTTACCAGTCACAAATTTACTTGCAGTATTCAAACAAATGGGAGAGTTGAGGTTGAGAATCGCATCACAAAAGCTGTTGGCAGTCCAAAGAAGTCACTCAAAGAACTTTTCAATGCTTTGAATGTGCGGACAGATGGTCAAAGTGTAAAGGAGCTGATACGTGTCCAAGATGTGAGTACAGCTTTGACTCATAAATTCACTTCACGTGGTTGAGCCAAAAGGGCAGTCTTCTCATCGCCAACACCCATCAAGCATTGAGACCATATTTCCAGGTCCTCTTGGACTTCTACGTCAGTATGCTGCACCATACGCAGTCCATGTCTGCCATGAGCAAATGAAGTTGAGTATGTTTGACAATGTCGAGCCTCTTCAACTTCCAGCAGGTATATGAGATTGGGTGCGGCTCAGCTTCTCTTCCTCCATTGAATTACTTTTAACCCTTGGTTTACAACAGCAAGAATATGCTGTACAGATTAGTCATGATTATGGCTATTCTTGGGAATGAGGGGAGGAGATGGTAAGCCATCTAGAATGTTATGGTGTTGTGTGATTTTAACGGATTTGCAGCATATGATTAACAATTTTCAGAATGACAATTCTCACATTTTGACCATCTTTTTACTTCACCTAATTTGTGGACAGGGCTTACAGTCCAACATCTCATCCGTGTAATGCATAAGGGAACACACTCCCTTCATATTGTCGCTCTTCTTCCTGATGGCAATTATGTCTGTGACTGCTGTATGGGCATGAATCTTGGTCTACCATGTCGGCATTACTTCGCAGTCTTGAGCACCATTAAGACCCTCAAATTCAATCTGGGTATCATTCGGCCTCAGTAAGGCTTCATTACTAATTAGATACTTTGAAAAAAGAAGACTAACATTTAAATCAGCTGGTACCAAGACAAGAATCTCGACCTGCGAACTGTACCAGCAGTAGAAGCACGAGAGGCGAATTTCGATGACCTGAAGCTGGACTCCCATCTGCACAACAGACACCCCTCATCACATCAAATCCCTTGGAAGAGAAATTGATACCACCAGGATCACCAGATATTACAGCAGCACCACCTCCCACGCAGACTGTTCCAGCTCATATGGTCTTCCATGAGGTGACAGCTGCACTTGGGCCCTTGATGAATGGTGTCCAGATGCAAGAACAGCTTTCAGAATTGCTCGATGACCTACAGGAGCTTCGGTAAGCACAAAGCGATCTCAAATTATATGTTAGATATTGAACTTACTGCTTTGTACACAGGGAATCTCGCTGACGCGAAGCTGAGAGCGAAGATTTCCATGAGCCACCTATCCATATTCCAAAGGGAAGACCGCACATACAACGAATCACCAGTGCTCATGAGGGTCGTCCACGAGGAGGGGGCGCCCACAGAACCAGTGGGCAAAGCTCAAGTGGGCAGAAGTGTGGTGTTTGTCAAGAGATGGGGCACGACAGAAGGAACTGTCCTTATCTAAACCCTGTAAGCCAAACAGATTAGAACATACAGCCATTACGAGCCCACAGAACAATAGAAAGTGGGTACTTACCTCTCACATGTCCAGAAGTATGATAGGATGTATAAGAGATGAGGAGACGGTACCAGACATCAACAATGAGCATTAATGAATGCGGCACAATGAAGACCGTTGAATGTGCAACTCGTTTCCCATAAAGTCACATGTGGCAAAAGCATTGCAGCTGAGTAATTACTCGGCAGCACCCAATGCTGACTTTTATTTGGTTAGGGCTTCTGGAGAAAAGTGGGATTTCCATATAAGCAACCGGGTTTCTATTAGAAAGGGGGGTTTCCAAATAGTTTAATCCCAGCTGGAGCTCCTCCTTCACCTTCTTTTGTGACAAGGAAGGCCTCAAATGGTAAATCAGATACACTGATAGGACCAATTTCTGATATTCCTTCCCTCATAAATGTCTTTACTACTGGCTTTCTGGAATGTGAGAATTGTGTTCTTAAGTGCTCACGAATTTGTGGTGCTAATCCTGCTACATTCCTTAGTGGCATAGTAAATGGTACATCCAATATGGATTCTGTCACAGCATCTAAGTCAATTCCTTCTTCGACTGGTGCTTGATTTTTATATGCAGGTCCTTCCTTAGTAGGAATGTCTATTTCAGGTGCTCTTAATTGTCTTGAGGCCAATTTTTGTGATTCATTTTTCTTTGGCTCAGAGTTGTTAGAATTTGGGTACACCAGTGCCCTTGCTACTTCTTCCAATGTCTTATTTTTGATCTTGTCTTTATCTTTATTCTCTGTTTTATTTTTCTTGTCTATAGAAGTTTCAATATTTTTAGATGGAGGTTGTTTTCTTGGCTGGCTCTCAGTTTGCGTCATAGTAGTACCACTCCGCATCTGTACTAAGGATGCTCCCTTCATTGAGCTTAATTGAAATTTTGGTCATCCTCTGTAGCAAAGTAACTTCGTTGAAGTGTTTCACTTAAAGTATCTTTTACTGTATCAAGTCCAAGATTATTTACTAACTCACCCAATAACTGGGAAAGAGCAGCATCTCCTTGTCTATCATTTGGGATTACTATTATTCATAGGATCCACTTCTCCTTGAATATTGGTACTGACTATTCCATTAGAAATTTTTCTTACTGGAATAATTCCCTTTTTATGCTGTTCTGCAACAAATGCTTTCATGGGTCATCCTCGCTCATATGGAATAACTTGTCCATTGGCTAGGCGATACCTATTATCATTTCCCTTCATAATGAGTCCAGAATCTTATCTCTAATTGCATCCACACACTCATTAACGCGGTGTCCATGTTGTGCACAATAGAAACAAATGTCTCCATTAGTATTTTGATGGATATGCGACTGACTTGGAGCTGAAGGCTGGGAGCCAACATTATAGGATAATTCTGAGCTGGATAGGGTGGTCTATAATTTGTCTGGCGCATTAAAAAGCCATTTAACAGCACACTTTGTCGTTCTATTGCTTTCAACAAATTTTCTTGTCCTTGTTGAAACTGAGAATTTGTTTTGCGCTGTAAATTGTCCCATCCTTCTAACATTTTTGCTGACACCTCCTCCATTTTAATGTCTGGAGATGCTTTACTGGAGGTGGCTGGGCGCCAGTCCTGCCAATGCAAAGAATTTTCCTAGTGGACTCTTTGACTCTTCAGAAGTAAAAGCAGCCATTTTGAAGACTTCCTCAATTGTGTAAGGGTCCTCTCCATGTTGCTTACTAGGTTGTGCAATAGAAGCATCCGTTCCAGCAGTGCTAATATTATTGGAACCAAACTGATTTGAGTTCTTAAATTATGCGCAAGCAATTGTCTAAATTCTGGGTCTAATTTCTCAAGGAACAAGGTAACTAGTTCATGATTGGTGATTAGAGGTGGATTGATTTTATTAAGTTTACCAATCTCAGCCCTCATAATCCTTGTCAATGAAGCAACATGTTCTGATTGATGCAATGAAATGCTTGGATGTGTAAGAATTTTTGATGTAGTCTATCAGCGGATGCATTTTCTGCTTGAGCAACAGTAGGATAGCTTTTCTTAATAGCTTCCTTAAATTCTGCATATGTACCACTGTCAAATTCTGTGAATGCTTTCCATTCTCATCTACACCAATCGCAACATAGTCAACTAATTTTTGCTTCTTTTCTTTATCAGTCAAAGATGTATTTTCAGCAAACCACTCTTCCATTACTCTAAAGAATCGTGGTAGCTCTTCAGGTTTTTCATTGCTAAAGGTAGGGGCTCCTCGCTCGCCCACCTTCGGCATTTTAGAATTATTTGGCATTGTGGTCTTTATATTTTTTGATGATAAAATAGAAGTGTTTTGAAATTAAAATTTGGAAAAGAAGGTGTGGGGGTAGTAGACTGGAGTTCCTCACTCAGACCTTCATTTTGAAGTACTAAGTTTGTAACTTCGTCTTCTGAAGAAATAAATTCACCAGGAATTCTTTCTATCTCCACAGGATTTTGGCTGAGCTGAGCAGTGCTTAACTGATGACTCACTTGCCTCTGACTCTTTCGTGTCGGTAACTCAAATGCTTCTGTTCCAGCATGTAGAGAATTTTTAGTTAATCTAGGAATTTTGGATCTTTGAGAAGATGCTGTCATTCCTTTAACTTTTTAAAATGCGAATAATAATTTATCTAGAGACTGAACTTTCACCCCCCCTTGCGGTGGGCTCCAGATGATAAGTTTTGGTAGTTTGTAGGTATGAAAAACAATATAAATCGCTTTTATTAAACCCAACAAATATCCCTTGACTTGTGTAAGTTCTGGTGAGTGTAAGTATCAATGTCTTTTAATTAAGTTCGCTTTTATGGGGTTTTACAATGAATTGTAGGGGCTTTTTGGATAATGGATCACTTTAATTGACTTTCTGGCTTGGAACTTCTCTAAACTTGACTAATCTCTTCTTGAGATAAAACTAGGCTCTGGCTATGCTTTTGAACTAAAAGACTTCATACTTTTGTAGCTGAGTGATGCTCTGTCTACTCCCAACTACTCAACTAGGTCCTGACTTGAATAATAAGCCTTTGCTTAATCTATCTCTATTCTGAGCTCAATTCTTAGTTTATCTGAAGCTTCTTCGCTTTTATATCAATCAATTATCTTTCTATTATCGAGTTTAGAAGTCAGACACTCGATTGTATTGCTACGACTCGAGGGGTACTGTCTGCTTGCTTTTCTACACTAATTCTACTGGTTTTTATACTATTTTACTGGGTGTCTTACTAAGCTACATTGATAAGTGCTGTGTAATTAATTATCTTGTCATTGGTCCGCTTCGGAGTGAGGGGAATTATGCCATTGGTTGGGCATATTCATCAAGCACCGAATATTTATCTCATTGCCGTTTAAGGCATTTTATCGAATTAATATTCCTGCTGTTGCGATTGTGCAATGGCCGGTTCATTATAGTGTCTTTAATATTTATCTACCTCACAGAGGATTTTGTCTACATCCTCAGGGGATCGCTAATGTGTCTAGGACAGGTGTATTCTTATTAGTTTTATGAGGGAGCACAGGGGATGAGCGTCCTTGTGTCGCGTCTTCATATTACCAAAAATAGCACCCGCTCTGATGTCGATCATCGTGGATCATTCCATTTCTGGTTACATTCCTCCGGATGATAAAAATAGATTATGCCGCTTCGGAGTAATTGACTTGTTTGGTCTGTCACTCTGCATTTCTATATCGGGTCAAAGGTCGCTCCCATTGTCTGTGCATGTCTCCGCACTCCCTTGGTAGTTATTTTAAATAAACTCGAGGCCCCTACTAGTGTGTAAGGACTGTAGTAATTCGCTTGTGTATCTTATAATAAATGATTAATGATTACTAGGTGATCATAATCATTATCATTATATCTTTTGATATTAAGCTTTTAATGTTTTAATGTGGTTTTCTTGAGGATATTCAGGATGTTTAAGCTCGGGAAGGCTATCAACAACCTATATTAATTTATAGAGATGGTCGAAATAATGGGGATGGCCCATTTCATGCATAGCCTGTAACAGTCTCATCATCGTACTCCTCGTACTCCTCCTCTGACTCGACTCTGACTCTGATGACTCCTTCCTCTTCCTCTTCAACCCCACCTCTTCCTCATCTCACTCTCACTCTCACTCGTCTGTTTCCTCCTGTCACCCATCACTGCTCCAACCACCTGTCCTCTGACTCCTCTGACTCCTCTGACTCTGACTCCTACCTCAACCTTCTTCCCCACGTCCAAGGCCACCACGACCCTCTCGTACCTCTCATTCAGGTACTCTGCCTCTGAGTGATCTCCTCCTGGTCCAATGGTATGTACTCTGATGCACTTGGCTCCGATGGTGTGTATGGGGGATCTTGAACCCAGGACATGTCTTCCAACAAGTCCCGGATCTCCCTCAAGTATTGAACAATGCACTTGATACCCGGCCCATTCTGTGCCTCCGCCATCATCTTGGGCTTGGTTTTTGCCACCCCCGTTGCCTTGGCTGGTCATACCCCTGACTCTGCCTGACCCTCCAACCTCGCAGCTCCTCCACCAGTCTTGCAAGCCTTGTGCTGCACTCGGCAGCAGTTGCACGATGCTGCCTTGCTGGTACCCTCCCTAAAACAAATCACAAGTCAAAAAATAAATCATAACAAAGAAACATTAAATGGGACTTACCTTGGCCATAGGCACTCTGCCCCCGCCTGCACGCACTGGATGCAGATGACTCCGACCACCGCCTCATACACTCCGGCCAACTCCTGCATTGCGACCACCTGCTGCTGTGTTGCAGCTGCCTTCTGCACCTTCTTCTTCCCCTTCACAGTTTTCCTCTGCTCCGCCTCCACTGCTGCCTCTGCTTCAGCCACCTTCCATGCTTCTTCCACTGCCCGTTCCACCTCTGCACACTCCTCTGCCTCCCATCACCTCTGCTCTATCCGTTCCTGCTTCTGACGAAGCTCTTCCCTCTGGAGTGCGAGTTGCTGCTCCTGCACTTCGAGGTCTTCGAGGTTTTTGAAAACCTCTGAATTGGAACTGTGGTGCAACATATTGATGGGGGGGAGGTAGGATGACAATAATGAAGAAAGGACCAAACGGAAATTTCAAACAACCAAAACCAACCAGCACATGACCATTCCCACACACAGGCCTCAAGGTTCAGCCTTAGGGGGAAATACTGTTATATACACGCCTCTGACCAACTCCAATCTCCGACTATATGAACTCTGACCTCATGATCCCCTCGAATTACTACAAGTCCTGGAACATGTAGACACTTAGACTACACATAGCTAGGCAACTCTGAGTAACCTTACATGTCTGCCTGCTCACTAGTACATGTACAGTCTCTGCTTAGTTTCCTCCATAGTATAAAAACCTTAGAACTATTATTAGGTACCTCAGTTTGTATATTGTTCATTAATCGATCCATGCTCTCTACTCCACTCTCTCATTCCGATCCAACTCTGAAATTCGAGACAACATCCAGACAATGGAGTGCAACACACATGTTGAAGCTGAAGTCTCAACCCTACATCTACATACATTATGCTAAGACCAACTCCAACACCGACGTACTCCGACATAGCTCCGACGTGGATCACCTCTGCTTGCTCCGCCTTCTTTCCATTGAGAACTTAACAATCAGACTGTCAACAATCCATATCCTGCTGCACCTCAAGTTCTCCCTCATGAGGTCACTATGACCAAGTACCAACCCCAATATGTGACTGACCTCATGTGCATGTTTGGCATCTTGACAGAAAACCAGGTCACCTTTCAACAGACTCTCACTCAGGTCCTTATGCAGCAGCAACAACAGCCTGCCCTGCCGCCTCCCGCTAAGCCTCTAGGAATGGCCGTCAAGGTTCAAAACCCTGGGATTTTCTCTGGGAAGCACAAAGAAGTTATTCCTTTCCTCCACAAAATTGAATGCATCGTTGCCTTCAACTCGATCAGTTTTCCTACTGACCATCACAAAGTCCTCTTTCTATCACTCTATCTCAAGGATGGGATCCCAGTCAAATGGTTCAACTACCTCAAGACTTCTTCTTCCCCCATGCTTTTCAACTGGCCAAATTTCATTGCTACTTTCAAGCAGAAGTTTCAAGACCCTGCTCGTGTTCAGAACTCCCAACATAAACTCGACAATCTTCACCAGACTGGTTTGGCACACACCTATCTTACTCATTTTCTTGAAATCTCTTTGCACCTCAACCTTACCAAACAAAGTAAGATCAAGTACTTCCTTCAAGAACTCAAGCCTATGGTCAAGGACACTCTTGTCAACATCACATCACAGACAAACCTTTGACTTTGATGGCTTGGGAACCCATCATCCTTATGATTGATTCCAACATTTTGGAACGTGAAGCTCAGAGGAAAAAAGATGACCAGAAGAAGGCCCCAAAGCAACAGCAACACAGCTCCTCACATCAAGAACCACCTGCCACTACCCTTCCATCCACAATCATGACTTCTTTGACCACTAACAATGTTGTCCTCATGGATGTTGATGCTATCACTACTGCACCTGCAACTGGTCCTCGAGGCCCTCTTATGAAGCAGAAACATGATCATCGAATCAAGAACAACCTCTGTCTTTACTGTGGTCACCCTGGGCACTCCATTGAAAACTGTAGGAAGTGTCAAGCTAAACATGGCGCCAAGAGCAACTCCTCAGTGTCCACTTCCAACAGTGCACAGGGAAAAGCCAAGCCGGAGAAGAAGTAGTTCCAACTTCTTCAGCAATGGATGGAGCTGATCTTCTCCCTCTCCATCGACCCCTGCCTTTCATCCGAGCCAAGAATGGTGATTGGTTTTCTATTTCTGTGATTCCTAATTTCTTGTTGCATCATCATGTCCATACCAATCCTTTGAACAGAGCTCATTTCTTCATTCCTATCACTCTGTCCTTTCCCAACTGGAAAAGCAACAAGACTTTCACATTCATAGACTGTGGATCGATGAAATCTCATATCAGTAATTGGTTCTCTCAACGTCATTCCTTACCCCGCATTGCCAAGCCTCACCTGATCCCAATTTATACAATCGATGATCAACCCCTTACCTCCGGACTTCTTATGCATGACATCATTGCTAAATTAAAAGTGTGCAATCATTCCGAAGTCCTCCATCTTGGCATTGTCAACATGCTGTACCCCGTTCTCCTTGGTCTCAATTGGCTCAAGCAGCATAACCTGGACATCAATTGGGTTCATGGTGATGAGACCGTTACATGGCTATGTGTGAAAACAGGCCATCCCCATTATTTTCGACCATCTCTATAAATTAATATAGGTTGTTGATAGCCTTCCCAAGCTTAAACATCCTGAATATACTCAAGAAAACCACATTAAAACATTAAAAGCTTAATATCAGAAGATATAATGATTATGATCACCTAGTAATCATTAATCATTTATTATAAGATACACAAGTGAATTACTACAGTTCTTACACACTAGTAGGGGCCTCGAGTTTATTTAAAACTACTACCAAGGGAGTGCAGAGACGTGCACAGACAATGGGAATGACCTTTGACCCGATATAGAAATGCAGAGTGACAGACCAAACAAGTCAATTACTCCAAAGTGGCATAATCTATTTTTATCATCCGGAGGAATGTAACCAGAAATGGAATGATCCACGATGATCGACATTGGAGCAGGTGCTATTTTTGGTAATACGAAGATGCGATACAAGGATGCTCATCCCCTCGCGTTCCCTCATAGAACTAATAAGTATACACCTGTCCTAGACACATTAACGATCCCCTGAGGATGGAGACAAATCCTCGGCAAGGTAGATAAAATATTAAAGACACTATAATGTACTGGCCATTGCAAGATTGCAACAGCAGGAATATTAATCCGATAAAATGCCTTAAATGGCAATGAGATAAATATTTGGCACCTGATGAATATGCCCAACCAATGGCATAATTCCCCTCACTCCGAAGCAGACCAATGATGAGATAATTAATTACACAGTGCTTATCAAATTAGCTTAGTAAGATGCCCAGGAAAATAGTATAAAAACCCAGTAGAATTAGTGTAGAAAAGCAAGCAGACAGCACCCCTCGAGTCATAGCAATACAATTGAGTGTCTGGCTTCTAAACTCGATAATAGAAAGATAATTGATTGATATAAAAGCGAAGAAGCTTCAGACAAACTTAGAATTGAGCTCAGATAGAGATAGATTAAGCAAAGGCTTATTATTCAAGTCAGGACCTAGTTGAGTAGTTGGGAGTAGACAGAGCATCACTCAGCTACAAAAGTATGAAGTCTTTTAGTTCAAAAGCATAGCCAGAGCCTAGTTTTATCTCAAGAAGAGATTAGTCAAGTTTAGAGAAGTTCCAAGCCAGAAAGTCAATTAAAGTGATCCATTATCCAAAGAGCCCCTACAATTCATTGTAAAACCCCATAAAAGCGAACTTAATTAAAAGACATTGATACTTACACTCCCCAGAACTTACACAAGTCAAGGGATATTTGTTGGGTTTAATAAAAGTGATTTATATTGTTTTTCATACCTACAAACTACCAAAACTTATCAGCGGTAAGCTCACCCTTTCTTGCTGTGGTGCTAATCATTCCTTCCCTGTCTCTGCTTTCAGCAAAGGCTACAGTCTTGGAAGCCCAGAAGAATCCTCTCATTTCACTATTTCCTCTGTCGGTCTAGGCCTTCATCTTAATGGCAGTCCCTCTTGTGCTATTATCCCTGACCTTTCTTTAGTGCCAAAACTGACTTGTGAAGTCTTTCCATCTGGCATTTTTGCTAATTTTAGGTCTTTCCCATCCGTCCTTCATCCTGTGACTCTAAACTGCCCTAGTCATGCCAAGTTAAAGGCAATCTGGTTATCTCCCCTCCAACCTCCAGACCCTGTCTATGGCCCTCCCAATAAGCCCATCGACATTTCTCATGTCACCCCAGGTCGATTCCACAAATATGCAAAAAACCAACAAGTCTTCTGTATCTGGTATATGCCCAACAATGACCTTGAAGATCATATCAACACCTTAACTTCTGAACCACCAACTGCACCATGCCCACCAGCACAACCCCCTCCTGAACCTCCTCCAAAATTCCCTAATGACATTCCTGATCCTGATGAGGAAATACGGCAGCTCGTTCCTTCCAAATACCATGCCTATCTCAATGTTTTCTCACCTATTGAAGTCCAATGGTTACCTGATCATCGACCTTATGACATCAATATTGAACTTGAGGATGGCAAACAACCTCCCTTCGGTCCAATTTATTCCCTCTCTCCAGATGAACAAAAGGCCCTTTCGGATTATATTCAAGAACATCTCACAAAGGGTTTCATTCAACATTCAACTTCATCTGCCGCTGCTCCCATCCTGTTCATCAAATGGAAGACTGGCGACCTACATCTTTGTGTGGATTATTGTGGACTCAACACTATCACCAAGAAGAATCATTATCCTTTACCTCTCACACAAGATCTTATGGACTGGGTTGCCAGCTGCAACAAATTCACTGTCATCAACCTCAAGAATGCTTTCAACCTTATCTGCATTAAGGAGGGAGATGAGTGGAAGACTGCCTTCCATACCCATCTTGGCCTCTATGAGTACACTGTCATGCCTTTTGGATTAACTAACACACCCACTACTTTCCAAGCTTTTATCCAGGACACTTTACGCAAATTCCTCGATATCACCTGCATGGTTTACCTCAATGACATCCTCATTTTTTCAAGACCAGGCCAAGACCATGACCATTTTGTCCATCAAGTCCTCAACTGCTTATGCTCAGCTCATTTGTTTGCCAATGCCAAGAAATGTGAATTTGATAAGTCTCATGTTGAATATCTTGGATTTATCATTTCTTCTGCAGGTGTTCAAATGAATCCCAAGAAGCTTAGCACTGTCACTGAGTGGCTGGTTCCCAAGACTGTCAAGGACATCCAATCTTTTTTAGGTTTTGCCAACTTCTACCACCGTTTCATTCACCATTTCTCCAAAATTACTCTTCCCCTCACTTCCCTTACCATGAAAGCTGCCAGAGAAAACTTCAAAGGATTAATGAATGCCACTTGTCAAGCTTTCAAATCCCTGAAACTTGCTTTCACCACTGCTCCTGTACTTCGCCATTTTGATCCTCAACTCCCCTCTACCATCATCACAGATGCCTCTGACTTTGCTCTCGCCTCCATTCACCTCCAACCCGATGAGTCCGGTTTACTTCATCCTGTCGCATATCATTCACGAAAGCTTTCCCCTGCAGAAATTAATTATGACATCCATGACAAGGAACTTCTGTCTATTGTCGACACTTTCCATGATATGCGTTACTGGCTCATTGCATCTCCTCATCCCATCACCATTATCTCCAATCACAAGAACCTCAAACACTTTATGACCTCATGGGTACTCAATCAATGACAAGCATGCTGGGCACTTCTATTATCTGAATATAATTTTCAATTGGATTATGCCCCTGGACATCAGAATCTGGCTGATGCTCCCTCAAGATGCCCCAATTTTGTACCTCAACAGGGGGATGACATCCTCCTTGGTCAACAGAAAATTCTTTTTACAGATTACCATTTACAATGCCTCTTTCCTTGTCCTTCCACTCCCAACTCCACTTCCTCTCCTCTTTCTTCTTCCTCTCCATCTCCTCCTTCAACTTCTCCTCCCTCAATTTCCACCCTCTCTACCTTCAACCTCAACAATTCTGAACTTCTTCAAGACTTCAAGACCACTTTCCATAATGACCTCGAATGGCATGATGCCATCTCCAACCACAATCCTTCCTTTTCCCTTCAAGATGACCTCGTTTTTCATAATGGTCGACTCTTCATCCCTAAATCTCTCTGCCCCCAAATCCTCCACTCTAGACATGATTCTGTTCTCGCTGGTCATCCTGGATGTGCCCGAACTTTCGATCTCATTCAATGTGACTATTCTTGGCCAGATATGCGAAGATATGTTTGCAATTATGTCACCTCCTGCGAACACTGCACTCATTTGAAGCACTCAACTCACAAGCCTTACGGACTCTTACAACCTCTTGATATTCCAGACTGTCCTTGGAAATCCATTTCCATAGACTTCATCATGAAATTACCTCCATCCCATGGCTACGATTCCATCTGGGTTGTTTGTGATTGCATGACTCATGCTGCTCACTTCATTCCCATCTGCGAATCCATGGATCCTCCAGAACTCGCTCACATATACCTTGATCATGTCTTCTGCTATCACGGCTTCCCTGAGTCCATTATCTCGGACCATGGCTCTATTTTCATCTCCTCCTTTTTCACCAATCTCATGAAACTCTGTCATACCAGGATGAAACCATCAACAGCCTATCATCCTCAAACCGATGGCCTCACCAAACATACCAATCAGACACTCAAAACCTACCTTCGCATCTTCTGTTGATATGAACAGGATGACTGGGTAGACTACCTCGCTCTTGCTGAATTTTGCTTCAACAACACCATCAATTCCTCCACCCAACAAACTCCTTTCTTCACCAACTTAGGTTACAACCCCAACTTCGACATCAAGATTACAGAATGTACAACAAATCCTTCCTCCACAGAACTAGCAAACCAACTCAACACTATCCATTCTGAACTCTGTGCAGAACTTTCTCATTCCAATCAATATATTTCTGACTTCTACAACCAACATCATCTTCCCGCTCCTGAATTTAATATTGGCAACTACGTTTGGCTCAACCATCAAAACATCAAGACTACTCATCCTTCCGACAAGCTCGACTATTGTTGCATTGGTCACTTTCAAATTTTAGATAAATGAGGCAATTCCTCTTTTCTTCTTAAATTACCTTCATCTCTTTCTAGATTACATCCCATCTTTCACACTTCACTCCTTGAACCTTATATTTCTCCTTCTTCTATTCCAGACTGCATTTCTTCTTCTCCACCTCTGAGCATTCAAATCCCACATGACATCTCATCAGACTCTGATCAACCTTAAACACAGACCGATATATTAAACAGCTGGAACATACATGCTCTGATACACACATTGATAATTGCTTTAAAGTACATCTAGAACCTGGTTTCATACCATGAGACTTAACAATTCTTCGAGCCTCTGTAATCGGCACTAGCTTTATCAAATCATTAAGAGGTATATTAGCATGGACATAATGTACATCATCATACTCATTGAGCAAATGTTCAGGTAAATGGGAAACAAAGCGCAAACGTGCTTCAAGGTCAACAATATGTTCAGATCGAACATAAGATTGAATGTCCTTCAGCAATATACCATGGGATGCTCTACCCCCACCCAAGCCTGAGTCTGAAGTAATATGAGACCAATTCAGCTTACATCTAGTCAGTGGAGCATACATTGCATGATAACAGTAATAACAATGCCTAATTTTTGGGTGAAATTTAGGTCTAAACCAAAGTCTTGATGTACAGCAAGTTAAAGCTTGATATAACTTCGACAAAAGTACATGAGCAAGACTTATAAAATCATTGCGGTATGACAAACAATCCTTATGGAGCCATTTTATTGACAGAGCAACAAAATCATGCCTTAAGTGCATGTTCCGCACAAGAGATAGTTTCGAATGAAGAAGGTCCAAGTTTGGCATATACAGCTGAACTCCAATGATGGAGGTCTGGAAAGTAACATAAATTAGAGTTTTGTTCAATGCATGGAAGGGATCAAAAGACAAGCAATATAATCTCCATAGCTTGATGGAAATTTTTAGAGTTACGGGATACTCATGAAAATTGACAGATAAGTGCAAGGTCTGACAGTGATTGTGCATATGGGAAGATACAGGATAACCTGCTTGATGATGAGTTGAGAGATAATGAGCCCTTAGGGGCAGTATACACTCCATGACGGTAAGTGTTGGATGATTATACCCAAAATGGGCACCCACGTTCATGTGAGTACACACCCAGACCTTCGAATGCGTTAGGTTTAAGCATCCGAGAGTAAATACAAATTGGGTCTGAATTTGCGTTGAGTTCTTATTTTTACTGCACACAGTTCAAGCTCCGTCGGAATGCAACAAACTTAAACCGCAGATCACGTTGGGTGCGAGTTCTGAGGATTTGAAATTCTTTTGAAATACACTTTGAGTACGATCCATCCTCTGAACACCATCTCGGGAAGCCTCATCCAAACAAGAAAGTCCCCGCTGCACAATGCCTTATGAGCCCAATCTCGAATGTCAGTCTTCTTTTCTCAAGAATATGACATCATGGAAATTCAATTCAATGATCACAGACTGGACGCCTCACGTTAAACCTGATGGAAGCACGGTCTTCACCTGCAAACCTTGTGCCGACCACCGTGAATGACTTTCTTACAATTGCAAGGGACATGAAGAGACAGACACGCACAATGCCGCACTGACGAAGTTTATGCTCACCGAAGCTGCCAAGCGTCGTTCTCAGGCTGTCAACAGTCTTCCCAATTCGACGGTCGTTGAAGACGGATTCTGCACCTTGCTTCTTGCAGCCACAGGCAATGTTTCCCAGCCACTCTATCCTCCTTCCCATCCAGCCCTTCCACCTGGGGCTGACATTACTCAAAACTCTCCCTCACCCGTAACGGGTATCGACTGGAATCTGCTCGAGGCTGTCAGTGAAACTGAACTGGAACCCGCACCTCTGCAGCGGATTTTTGCTCAAGTCGCACAGGCATCCCTCGACTTTCTCAATGCAGACCTCAGCGATGATGAGCAGGTAGAATGAGGAAGTGTGTCTAGTGAAGAACTTTATGATGGTGAGTTCACAATTACCTGAGTCTGTACTTCGAAATTGTGCTAACGCGGTTCAGAAAATCCGAATGCAGACTTCACGGATAGCCCAGCAGATGTGCACTCGTCCAAAAGAGCCAGGAATCAGACCTCCGATCCACAAACTGCACGCGACTGGTTTCCTTGGCATGACAAAATTGTACGTACTTCTGACTCTATTCCTTCCTTTATACATCAATGAATGCCTCTCAATCAGACGTGCACACTCGACATTTTAATGCATCTTCTGCGCTCTGTATTCTCGCGTCGCCAGCTGGATTTGTTCCTTTGGCTATTGCGAGTGAATGACACCGACAGTGTTCCTTCAGTCAAAACAATGAACAACCTCGACAAGTTCCTTCAAAAATCTTGCGGCATCAACACTATTGAATACGATGGCGTCCTTGGTCATAAATATTTCGTCAATAGTTTGTCGCAGATATTAGTGCAAGTAAGTCACCAATTCTGGATCATTATTCCTACTAATATGCTCTGTAGGAAATGGCCAATCCAGAGGTTAGGCCGCATTTATGGACTTATCCAGAGGATGCGGGACCGAACCTTTCAGAAGCTCGTCAGGCATCTCGATGGCTTCATGAGATTCGTCCGGAAGACACGACGCCTATAATATGACTCAAGGACATCGATTACTATATCTTTGAGCCCACTATGCTGACAGATAGTACTTTTTGTATCCCATTCCGGTGGTTTATCCGTCAAGGTGCTTTCTATGTGAAGGCTTGGCATTTGGAGGTTGTATCCATGGATAACAAGTCTGGATGGTGTGTCAGACAGGATTTGGAGATTGAGATATCTGAACGTCAGCTTTTCAAAGATTTTCTCGGCCTAGGAGCGGAGCACGCAGCTTACTGTCGAAAAGGAATTAGCGATGGAAGTGTAGACATGTAAGAGTTTGATCACACCTCTTAATCATCTGGGAAGGGACAGAAGGGTGGAGAGTCAGAGACAGGCGAGGCCGTTTTGGAGGAGGAGGAGGGGTGGTCAAGGTGGAAGAAGACTTTGGAGGTGTGTGAAGCGGAGATCGGGCAGTGCCAGATTCAGAGATCCGCGCCATGATGGGTCTCTCGATCTCTTCCTGAACTCTCTTCCTGCCTTCCACCTTTTATACAAATTCCATCCCCAAAAAACACGTCCAGTGCATCCCAGGCACGTCTTTCGAGGTCGTGCATGGTGTTCAACAAAGAAATTCGACACAGCCACTGTTTCTGCCTATAAAGACAGGGCAACATGGACTCCCCACAACTTCATTGCGCCATTCACTTTTGTGCCCCTACATCCTTTGCTCATGGACGCTTTTGAACCGACCAACTCCATCCCTCATTCACACCGTTCTGGGTCCGACTCCCCTGACCATCCATACCCAGAGTCACCTGCACCCTTTAACGGCGTGGACTCGGACTTATCTTTTTCGAGTCGTCCTTCTTTCCCTGGCCAGCCCATGGGCTTGCCCATACCTCCTCAAGCCTCTGAGCAGCTCCACCCAAAATTCTTGGAGATGCTGGTTGCACAGCTGAGGCTTACACCTCCTCAGGCCAAAGGGCTACATGACTTGTCCTCAGTAAGTCGTGGTTGTCACTTCCTCCATTTCAGATTCACTAACAACATGTCATCTACTTTAGATAGCGTCTACTCTTGGTGGTGGTCTCAGGCTACCTGAGTTAGCCACTTCTCTCTACCTCCTTGCATCGTTTGCGGCAATGGAGAATCGACTCACAGGATTGTTAAACTCTGTGCTACAACTCGTTCGGAGCTCTGACGATGATGAAATTGGTGATCTGCGAGGCTTATTCCATGAGCTTGTTATTCGCCTGGAAGATACCTTCCATCTGACCAAGGAACAATCAGTATGATATGTGCCCTTGTCTGTATGTTCTCTTTCTGACTTGTGGCTCTACTTGCAGGCAAATGTACGATGAGTAACCCAGGACCTTATCATTAGACCAACTCGGACTGGGTTCAAGGACATCCACCTCGATGTTTTGGTATGCTTTCTCATTCTGCCCAGTCCTACAAGCCTCGTGCTCATCCTCACTTTTTAGAACCAAGTCTGTACCAATCCTGTGACATATTCCCTGGACAATGTCATTGGCCGCCCTGCTCGTGAAGCCCTGCTCAATGCGGCTGCCAAGCACATTGGATCCAGCATGCGGAATTCATTCCGTCAAGAAGTAAGCCTCATCTCCAATTGTTTGCTTCTATCACTCATGAGTTTCCTCCGCAGTTACGGGACAGTATTCTTGGTTCAGAAACTGTATCACTCACGAAATTCACAACTGATATGATTATGAAGTACCGCCTCGGCAATCTGAGTGCTCAAGTCGAGCAGTCATATGTGATCCTCTTTGCTATTCTCATGAGTGAAGGACTTTCTGTAACTGACATCATGACTGACTACTCTATATAGTGTCGCTTTTTTATGAAAACAAGGATTTACTTGTTGCTGAAGAGCCTGAGGACGACGTGAGCCTGCCAGAAGTTGGCGTCAGCCCTTCTGATGACTCTGATGTTCACAGTCGCAGCAAGCTCGGACTCAGGCCGAAGCAAGCGTGGACGTGACAGCCTGGGAAGCTGAAGACAAAAAAAGCGAAGACAACCAAGACAACCAAGGCTGGAAGAGTGCCGGATGGAGAAGACTTCTGGTCCAGGGTGGATAAGTGGTTTGAGGAGGAGATCGAGAAGCGTGGCAAGTCAACCAACTTTGCAGGACCAGCATGGAAAGGGTGAGTTCTTCTCATGTTCCACTTGACACAATCTGACATGGCATTGCACAGCTACGTTGATGAGACCATTCATCAAGATAATGAACGTTTCAATTGCCCTGCAAGTGCTCGCCAAGGAGGCCTTGCAACCAGTCTCTCCCATCAATCAACCGAGAGCATGCTCAGCATAAGCCAGCTCAATACACCAGCAGTCCCTCATTCTGCACCTATGTTCTCATCTCAGCCTTCCACTTCCAACCCCGGCATGTCATTTGCGGCCTCGCCACAGCAACAATTCTCTTTCATGCAAACTGGCATGCCGAGTTTGCTCATGGCAGCGCATGGCCAGTGAGCACGTTATGGGTAATAAATTAAGTGCTAATTAATTTACAATATTCTCGAATAAAATTTCTGTCTTTCCATGTTCCATCGTTTGTGAGGCTGGGCTTTCGACAGGCTGGGCAGAAGATGGAGATGACGCGGTATTGCCACTGCACACCCTTTGGATCTGTGTGACAGCCATGTGACCTGGCCGTGTGACCTGGCCATGTGCTGTGCAATTTTCTCTTCCTCACACCACCCCCGTCGACTCATCCACCATTTCTTTGTTCTTCGTCCTGCGACAAAGCCATCTTGTTGGCTTTCACGGGGGTTTGTCCCGTGTGCGTTGGCCGTGATTAGTTGTTCCCTGATTGCCTCCTGTCTGGCACCATGTTGAATGGCACAGTCTTTCGCTCGCAAACTTATGTCGGCTTTGTGACTTGTTCTGTTGTGTTCTGACTTCCTTCTTCCCAACAGCAAGGTCTCGGTTTATTAAAGGTGAGCCGGTTTATTAAAGGTGAGCCTTACCCCTATCTGGAGATACACACCTGACACACATTCCTGTAGCGCATCCTTGAACATCTTTTGAAGAACAAGAATTGCAGTGCGTTGACAAGAGAGGGGGAGGGATGATACGGACCTGGCTTATGGAAGGTGAGTCTTATCTTTGTCCAGAGATGGATACACACCTGACATGCATCTTCTAGGGTGTCCTCAGACGGTCTGGACAAAGGTTGCACTGTGTTGACAGGACAGGGGTTTGAGTTCCCTGAGCTTTTTCACCTTGGTGAACCTTTCTTTTAAGACATTTTATCTATCATGTATTCGAGTTACAATATGCAATGTTTATTTTCAACATCCAAATGAGAAATTGAGGCTGCAATGAAGGCAGCGGCATCGTGGGCGACGATGAGCAGGGTGTACCCGAAATTCCGAGAATGGCCGATTGAGCCACCAGATGTGCGTTCCGAGGGGTATGTAAATATAGCGCAGCCCCAAGGGAAATGAGTTGAGCACAAATTGGAGATGCGCTGGGCTCAAGATCCGGCAGATCTAAACCCACTCAGCTCCTTTGTTTTCAAAGTGAACTTGACTCAGACTTGAACGCTACTTTGTTTGGCCAGATTCAAACTCAGGTTGATAGAACGACCCGGGTGTGTAGTATGCTGATAATGGACCAGCACTGGGAGACCTTCGGTAGTGAATGAAGGAATGACTTATGAAGAAAACTCAGGAAAAAGTGGCAATATAAGATTTCAAAGCACATACTAGAAGGTTTGCCTTTTTCATCATCCAAAACTTCATCCTCCCAAGCATCATCCTTCCACGATGATGACATTGACACATAGAGAAGAGATAATGCAAGCCAGCATAACACAGTAGAGAGCTTCATTATGCATATCAGGTAACAGAAATCCTGAAAAAAAAATCAGGAAAGAGAGGAAAAGCAACCTTTCTCACATGTTGGCAACACGTTCAACATTCCTCATCTAATATTATACCCATGGTCATCAGACACATAATTGCCTCAATTGGGGCAAGGTGTATTTGGAAACATATTTACAACAATAGGTAGGTAGATGACCTGGGAGGTCGAGGTACAGCACTGCAGACAGAGAAAAATAATGTTGTTGATAAAGGACTACAATTTATAAAATAAAATAAGAAAGTCAGATTTAAGTTTTGGCCGCTTACTGATAACTCACCATCTCATCAAGATGCATTGTTTTCTGATGAGCTGGCTGCTGTGCTTTCCTTAGCCTTACGGTCTTCTTCTTCACTATAAAAAGATGATGAGGGCCTAGTAATTGAGAAAAAGTGCAAACTAAACACACCAAACATGGACAATATAGCTGGTGAATTGTTCAAGGACAACCCAGTCCAAGCGCTTATCCGCACTGAAGTAAGGGTGATTGATGATATCCTCAGGAATACCTGAAAGTGTATTAAACAACATAATATACTCGCCAGTATGTAAAGAATGCAACTCACCAAGATATTGCTTAAATGCAATCAATTCTGATGCAGGCACACCAATGACTATATCTCTCATGTATTGAGGATCTTGAAGGGATTTGTAGGTGGGTACAGTCAGAGGCATGAAGGCAAATGGATGGGATGTGGACGTAGTTAAATGGGCTGAGGTGCATGAGGGACATTAAATATGTGTGCCACACAGAAGATGAGGATCAAAGAAAGAAGCCCTTCCATCTGAGAAGCAATAGATCAAACAACAGGCAGCAATGAAGAGATGGAAGGCAGCTCGATTTCTTTCCCTTTAACCACCACTCAACACCATTTACAAAACAATGTCTCTTGAAGGATGGTACATGCCAACAATAGCACTCGGATTTTTGCTTCATGCCACCGAAAAAGATCTGGATGACTTCAAAAGGCTTCATCTTCATAGGCAGTTTGTATCAGAACGGATGCAGCAACAGACTCACTCTTCCCACAGAATTGCCTCAAGAACTTCTTGAGCATTCCTTTTTCCACAATGACAATAGGTTCAAGTGGGTTGTGCTGGTGAAATGGCTTGAATTTATGATGCAGGATATAAGGTAAGACCACAGGTATACTTCGAGTGATGCAAGCTTATGAGCAGAAACTCCAGCAATGAATGAAATTCACAAGCAAACAAGACTTGCCACCTTGGAAAGTTTGAAGGATGACATTTGCATGTGAGAATTAATAGAAGAACAAAGTGATCATTACCATCAGCATGACATTTGTAATCATTCCAAATAAAAAATGGTATCTGACAGTGTGGTGTACATAAGTGACAAGATAAAGTATGGACAAGATAAACGATGAGTCCAAGCACACGGCAGGAATGAATGGACTAGATAAGTGAAACTGCAAAAGGAAATCATGTTCAAGTTTTCTTTCGTTTTTTAGATGCCTGAGTGTGATCTGCAGCCGCTGTTGTAACTTCAGCCATCTCTTCCTGACAATGATTGCCTTGCTTGTCAATGAATTTATGGTCGAAGGGTGTTATGCCCATAATGCAGTAGTCTTGAAAAATATAAGAAGAAGCTCATTTAAAAATTATGCAATAACATACCAAGATCATTGGAATGCCACTTCTCCTCCCAGCCCACTTTCCACTCCACAGAGTAGAGTGACTTCAATTCAAGAGAAAGGCATGTCGAAGGTTCTTCGGATCGTGACTGCCATGCGAGTGTCAAAAGTGGATCACACCTCACAACATTCTCAACCTGACGAGAGAGCAAAGCAGATGTGCAGTGAGGAACACCATTTAGGCTACGACGTTCTGCAGCAGCCTTGTATTCCAGAAGTGCACTGAGGAGCTGCACCATAAACACGGAAGGCAGGTCCTCCACAATTTCCCCATCAGGGCCTGTGACTTCACATGAATCTCAAATCCATCTGATGACATGAAGTGCCACCCCGTGAGCATAACAAATAGCGAGCCGTTCGTTGAAAGGAATAGCATTGATATCATGATTTGCCATAAGAAATTGTTGTTCTTTTGAAGCGGCAGCCAATTGATGCTGATTCGGGGCACTGTAGGTTCGAAAATCCAACACGTTTCCAAAAACCACCAAGATAGCGACAGAAAGGAAATTCAAGAGGCCATCCACCATATGAATATTTGGGAGGTGGCTGAATGTACGATCTAAAAGCAAGTGTTAGAAGAGAAGTGATGTTAAGGGAAATATTTACGTGATGAAGGAATCTGGCCTTCCATAATTCCAATTTGATAGAAAAAGAGAATACGTCGGAGTAATTGACGTGAGGGTTGATGATGGGTGTTTGTTAAAAACTTGTGCAAAACAAAGGCATGTATAACACCTTGAAGAGTCTGCTGCATCATAGAAGTAGTATAGTAGTGGCTGCCATAACAGATAGCATGCTTGAGACCGAAGACAAAGTGAGGTGTGTTTGGCTTCATATACCTAATACCAGTTGAGATAAACTTAGTTCAACCAAGTAAATGAGTACTCACAGACGGTCCCCTTGTCTCAGAACAACAGCTTCAAAATCATACTTCGAGTGCTTGAGAACTTCATCAAGTCAAAAACCTGCATCCAAAAAGAAGTGGATAGAGGATAATTGAATTGCACGTCGTTCACGCAAAAGACCCCATAACTTTTGTCCATCTTCATTGGTAGGACCATCCTCAGTGCCCAAACCATCGCAGTCAATATGAAGGAAAGTCAGAGTGTTCTCTGTACCTGCAGTCCACCACTTGGTGTGCTCAATAGGATAAGGTGTACTTGGATCCGTGGTATGAAGGCCCGAACGCTGGTCCAAGCAGCAAGGTCAACTGAGTAAGCAGTCAAATCTTTACTCCCATCCCACATAGGGAAGTCCAGCCCATTTAAAATCTTGCCCTCCATTGTCGCATTCAGGAGAATATCTTTCACGAAACCACTCACAACAGCAGGCGCACAAATACCAGGCCCAGCTTTAATGGAGAAATCTACAAAGTAGCATTATCAGATTAAATCAACTGAAGAAAAAAGACAACGAACCATTGATAGACACCTGAGCAAGCAAAGGTGCTAGCTCCTGCATACCATCCTCATCAAACTTGACATCTTTCACCAAAGGGCAACCCGTAACTAAGAGATGCCTGATCATGATAGCATCCAATTCCGAAGTGCCCATCTTGCTGAAAATGAAATAGGAGAGGATGTGGATACAAGACAGATCAGGAGTCTCGATATGGCGAGGACGTCCTTTAACATAGCCTCGTTTGACTCTTTCCATGATCTGCTTGAAGCGAATGATATAGTCCTCAAACTGTAAACAGGAAATTATCAATGAATATTCAAAAGGATGTTTGAACAATGAGCAGCCTTACGTGGAACTCTGGTCTAAATGTGACTTTGTTTCCTACTGCATCGTAAGCCTCCATCTCCACGTCACATTTGATACATGGAGGTGAGTGTTTTGAGTCAAAAGATAGCTCCTCCTTGACAAGCTATTGAGAAATGAAAATAGGTGAGAATATATCCAAGCACCAAGCATGAAATGAAACACACGTAGTCATGAGATGCAGTGGGCTCATAAGAGAAACATAGGCATCAACATCAATGGGGTCCACTGAGGTCTTACCCCCCTGTAAGTAGGAGTTAAGTCCTATACCTGGACCAGGAAGAGCTGAGGAAGGTTTGGAGCCTTTCGCATTTGATGCCAGAATTGGAAATGGATGTTATTTCTTTCTTCTCCACAGTCATCGCCTTTAAAGAGGGCTCGTGTGTGGGCTGTACCTCCGAGGAGGATTTCTTTTTAGATCTCCAGAGCGACGGCACCGGACTGGCGAGGTTTCTTCCCATCATAAGTGCTGTCATTATCGGAGGTATCCGACAGATCAGACGGATCGCTCTCTGTATTGACAGTTAGACACTAGAACGAAAAAATATGCAAAATTCACTATACCTGTCTCGTCATCCATATCATTAGCATCAACGTTCATTGCTCGTTTCAAAGGAAGTGAAGCTATATTCGGAATCAGAAACTGGAGGCAAAAATAGAGGAAATCTACTCTACCTTGCTCATCGTCTGTCTCGTCATCAACGACCACGGCTCGTTTCAGAGGTGGTAAAGCTATATTCAGAATCAGAAACCAGAAGGCAAAAAAATATAGGAGATCTACTGTGCCTTGCTCATCGTCTGTATTGTCATCCATCAAATGCTCAACATCCATGCGTGGATTTGGAAGTGGCGCATCTACATTAATATTTAGACACTACAAACCTGAAAATACAAACAGGAATGAATCACCATACCTCTTTCATCTTCTGCATTGTCATCGACATCCATGTTGTTCGGAGGTGGTGCAGGAGAAGAAACTCGAGGAGGACTGTCAGACTGTGATGAATCCTCAGAGTCAGACTCTGATGAAACATCACTCATTTCTACATCATAATTGCGAAAGGAGGCATTGAGCTGTGAAGTTAAAGATGCAGCCAATTCGTACTGTTCATCATCGTCTACAAATGGACGTGCTCCTGCAGCTTTAAGATCCAACGATCGAATTCAGGGCAAGGAACACAATGATTGAACAAAGTGAGAAGATTACCTTGAAAGGTATTCGAGATAGGTGGTGCTTGATGATTGCTTAAAGTATCCAATGCAGAGTTGGATGACGATCCCGAATTCGCAAGGTGAGGATCTGGAGGAGATATCAAATGTGGTGGAGCCGAGGGTGCTGTCGAGTTCACTGGTAGCAGTAAGGCAGGTTTAATCGTAGTCATCGAGGACATTGACAACCCTAGCGAATGGATAACTGCTTTGCCGACACCCGATTGACTCACTGCGGGGGGCTTTGCGGGTAATTCAGGGTGTATAGATACCGGGGAATGGGAAGAGGGAGAAGGACTGGCAGCATTGCCAATAACCGGCGGTAATTGCAACGGCGGCGGGGCAGGGTTAAGCGTAGCCACCAGGGACACCGAGAGCCCTAGCGATGGCACAAGTGTTTCGCTGACACCCAATTGACTCACAGTGGGTGACATTGTGGATAATGCAGGGGTTCTAGATATCAGGGGATTGGAAGAAGGAGAGGGACTGGCAGCATCGCCGATAACAGGGGATGATTGCAGCGGTGGCAGTCCTTCGACCCCAATCGGGTTGGGTTCTCCAGACCCAGGTGGCAAAAGAGAAGTGCTAAGAGAAGGTGAAGCCGACATTGAAGTTGTTGGTGGCAATTCATCAGCAATAACAGCAGCATTGACCGTCGACACAGAGGGAACATCAGTGGATTGAGAAGCAGAGAGGGAGTGAATTGGAATAACTGGAGAGGAAGTGGACATTGCATCTTCATCCTCATCAGGAACGGGAATAACTCTGATGTCCGGCGCACATTCCAATGGTCCTTCGAGAAAAATATAAGGAACGTGAAGCATGAACGCGATACATTTGAAAACTTACTTTCTTCGAGGGAAAACCAGGTATGCTCACGTACTGATGATGACGCCCGATCAACCTCCTGCCAATCAATACTCAATGCAAGGTCCCTTAGAGCGTGATATGGCTTTGTACGGCCCTCCGATAGACGGAATACTGTTTTCCAACAAGCCATCTCAACGTTTAGAACAGTTGGAGGTTTGTCAGGGCCAAGTTGCGAGGAACGATCTAGGACTGTGCGATGACTGAAAGATTTTTTAGCGAGTTTGAAGGGCATCCAAAGGTAGAAAGGCATAATGAACTCTGCGACAGTAAGCGTGACACGATCAGCAGCAAGATTGTTCTTAGGCTTGTCAGCACCATAGTCAACGAATTCGTAGCGATATGACTGGGACACGGTGAGGTCAACACCCAGTGAACTATCTGCCTCTTGATTGGTAGTAGGGCTTAAATTGAATTAGCACAAATATGATGGAGGTGATCGCCACTCACCTATAACCTAGCTTTTGGAGATCGCCAGGCAAATCTGGCACCATGTGCTCAGGGAAAACAACCATCCTCTGACAGCCAACGTGAATCGCGGCACGTATAAAGTTACTCTCGATCGCGTTGTACGACGTCTTCTTCTCGTTGGCGCGAAGCATGCAAAGCAAGGACTCGATAGGATTGCTGGGAAGAGACGCGGGGATTTCAGGTTCTTTATCGACATAACTTTCAACAGCGGCCTTGAAACTGTGAGCCAGGCCGATCCAATCGTGCAATTTTGTGTAGCCCTGCAAAAATGTAAGTACGTATAGCACCCAAACAATAGAACAGACATTACATAGAGGTCCTCCTTCTCATGAGATTGTCTGCCCAATTTGACTTTCGGAAGATGCAAGCGTGGACGGGTAGCGGAAGGAATACTTCGGGGCACACAGCCATGGAGTAATGCCGCAATCTCGAAAAGCTTGTAAGCAGAAATAAGAGAACAAATATCTAAATATTCAAAGACAGAGAGTTCGTCCGGTTGTGTTATGCAGATCATACGCTTCTCCGAGAGCTGAGAGGGAGTGTTCAGTTCAACCCCGAGAAGGCTCAACCTCTTGGGGTCCCGAAAACTGAATAGATAGGACTCGTGACGATGCAGGCACTCGATGAAGTTCTAAGGAACTTATACTTAGAGAAATATGATAGAGAAGAATGCAGACAACGTACCTGAAACTGAGGCATAACTTTGACATAGTCCAAGATATGTTCAGGACGCGATACAATGCCGTCCCATTGCCATGGAAAAGCCGCGAGCAGGGGCGAAAAGCGACGTCGGAATTCAACCGCTAGATCGAGTTCAAAGTAGGCACAAACCGTCAAAAGAAAGTACTCACAAGTATCGCGATCGAATTCCCAAGATCCGGTCGCCATTCCAGCAGAGGGTGTAACACGTATTGATAGACGAGGGAGAACCGACGAGAGAGAAACCACGCGTCGTTTGTATTTGATAAGTCCAAATCGGGCAATCAACCTCGCCTGCACGACTCTGCGTCGTGATGTGCCAGATCGTTTCGGGCTTCAGGAAATCACAAGCTGGGTCCAAAGCCAAACATTGCGCTTGGGTTGGCCTGGCTTTGGCATGACCTGGGGCTTCTGGCATCTACGTACAGTTTCTCATTCCTAACATCAAAACTAATACGTATATACCTAACTACATATTCTACATTGTTGGTACTCTACCCACTGCAGAGGCTCTCCCCGAACCTTCAGTCACAGGGGAACCCCACCCATATACCAGGCCCAGCCTTATTAACCACCACAGCCACTGCTGACATCTCGCCCCACTTCTAACGGTACTTCCAGCACCCATACCGATGCTGCCACGGATTCAAGATTCCCGGTCCGGCTCAAATTTGAAGGGGAGCGTGGGCGGCGTCGAAAGTCGAGATATCTCCGCTTCCGGTGTGTTCTTGCGAGGGAAGGAGGTGAGGGAGCGTCGAAAGCGTTAATTTTGGGTGCGAGAGAGGTGGGCGACGGACTGGCAGGGTCAATCTTCGATACCAGTCTACCTCCGGCTCACTCTGGGAAGCTGGGAAGGGGAAAGGGGCTCCATGTTGTACAACCTGGCGAAATGTAGGTCAGCATTGAGCATGTTATTTCGAGAAGCAAAATCATCGTGATGGTCTTTACGATGTACCTAGTGGAAGTGTCCGGACAGAGGAGGAATCCACCTCCGTACCCTTCTTGCATAGGAGGGAGCCATCATGTGGTCATAGCCGAAATGTCGCTGTGAAGGATGTGCAGATAGCAGAGGCGCCAGCGAGGGGATCCGCGGATGCAGTAGAAAGCGTGCATAAGGACGCGGTGGTCAATATTAACGCCCGGAATCTGTGATGTATAGCTTCGTTAGACATGTTCACTTAGGGAAAAAAAAGGGGGGCAAACTTGAATGCCATAACAATCGTCATCGCGATCGAGTTTGTGACGTACCTCAGACAGTGGAGGGAGGTTTCGGGAGGGGATCCAGTCTGGCCATTGTCATTGTAGGTGCGTTCTTGTCATTGTAGTGAACGCGCAGTTGGTTCGACATGGTTCGGCGCGCCGATCCGGGAGAAAGGGCACCGTTTGCCTTGGCGGAAATTTTCCGTCTCGCGTTTGCAAGGGAGGGAGGTAACAATGCAGCGGCGGCGGTGGGAAGTAGGAAACAAGTCGAACAAGTCGAGGTGCACCTGTGGGTGGAGGCCGTTAGTGATGAAAAAACAAAGAAAAAATAGCAGAACAACTTCACGATGGTAAGTCGTGAACTCATTGTGCTACATACCTTTACGAGCCTCCCACTACATGGGTCTCTCCTATTACTTGCTATTGCCCACCGTCATGTTCTGCCTGTAATGCGTCCTGTAAGCGGTGGTGGAAGTAGGTATCGCGGTACGAATCGCATACAACGATATTCTCCTGCAAAAGAGGTTAGTAACAATTCATACGCAGTCTACATACCTTGCTTACCTGGTGGCGAGCGTCTGGAGCTCATCGCGTCTGTGGTAGAAGAGAAAGACGGTGGGGGAGAGTGAACACGTTCGAACGTCGATCAAGATCGTTCATCACACATCGGAAAGCGGAGTTTGAAATTGAGCGCGACCCGCCATGACCCGCTTTCCGCGTAGGGGTTTGCAAGGGAATGGAACCCGGTCTCGTACCAGCTTACCCGGGCGGGATTCGTGCACCCGTGACAACCACTAACATTGGGTGGAGTTAGTCTAAACGAACAACGGACGTTGGCTCTTGATGGCGAGAGAGGTTGGCACTTGAAGAAGAAAAGACAAACAAAGGTCAGTACAGGTGGTGAAAAAGAAAAAAGCTGCAGTCACGTACCTAGAACCTCGCCTGAGCGAGGGGCAACGTAACGTGGAGAGACGAAGAGGTGGTGGGACATAGAAAGGATTGGTCGACCAAATCCAGCAATTGACCTCGTCTAGACGAGGTCTCATACGTAAGCAACAATTCCACGTGATAGATGTCGCCCAATCGAGTAATTGACCTCGTCTAGACGAGGTCTCACATGTAAGCAAGGATTGCACATGAGAGGCCTCCCTAAATGCAGTAATTGACCTCGTCTAGACAATGTAAGGAAAACCTATGCCTAATTGGGTATTTGAACTCATCTAGACGAGATGTTATATGTAAGCTGAACCTATGACAAATTGGACACAAATTTCATGAAACCAGCATGATCTATTATGTGGAATACAACCCAGTGCATCCGGTTAAGACACAATACACAAACACTGCAAGCAGCACTGTATGAAAATCGATATAAGAGTATTTACCAAAGGACTTGGGGCAAATTTTGGTCAAAGTATATTTGTCTACTTGCCGTCATTGCCAGTCATGCCGAGGTAAATAATGAACATAATATTGAAGGAGGCGCAAACACCATCATTCTGCATGTGGAAAACATTGAAAGTGAATCCCACGGAAACAACGGCATATGGTGGAAGGTCTTTCTTCCCACCACGATAAAGAGGAAGAGACTGCAGATTGTCAAAGTCCTTCTCTTTAAAGTTGAATCGTCCACCACGACCATCATATATAGGAACTACAGTACGTGTATGAGTAGATAAAACAGGGAGTGACATATTAACACACCATTTCTGAAATAAGCCTGGTTTTTTAGGACTGGAAGAGCCAGCTGTAAAACAAAAGTCAGGGGATTTTACAGAGAAAGGTATTAGATTTACCTCGGGATCCATTTCCATGCCCAGCACCTTGTTTCATGGTGGCAAAAAGAAGAGATGATCCATAGAAATGGCAGCGTGCTTCATCAAAGTTGGCCACCATCCCAAAAAAGCCAGCAAAATGATCGAAGTTCTCCTCAAAGATGAAGAGCATCAACTTCTTAGTTAGATAACCTTCTCCAGTTCCGTGCAAGGCACCAGATACAAGATTGCATTCGTTGACAGCACCGGTGAGAATAAAAACAGCGTTGGAATTGCCTGGTTTGTGGACAATGTGTGTTTTGTTAATAGAAAACATTTCAGGGTCCGCAGAGATGGGATTGGCATAGATGCCATGTGAGACAAATTTCTGGGATCGATGCAAGACCCTAAACACAACGATGAGTTTGAAAGAAAAGGAAGGACAATAGGTAATCATACCTTGCACTCTCATCATCATTCATTGCCTGCAATGTGGGAGCAAAGGTCAACAGTTGCTGATTTTGGATGCCATTGTATTGCATGTCTCTTTCCAAACGGAAAAATGGTAAAAGGAGCGCTGCACGGCTTAAACAAAGAGAGAAAGGTCAGTGGACATTTCAGGAATAACAGGAGAAATGTACTTCAAGCATGGCAGATCTGGAAAGCACTTGTGGAGGGCACGCAGAGCAGGGGTGGATGGAAGGACACGAGTTTGCTGTCCGATTTCTGTTTGACAATGTCACTGAAATAACAATGTAAATATCTTTGATTTTGAAATAAAAGATTGAAATACCGGTCAGAGCTATCAGTGCGTTTGGTACTCTTTTTCTTTTTGTTGTTCTTCTTGACAGCACGGGATTTGCGACCATCACCATCACTGCAAAAGGAAGAATTGAGCAAGAGGAGTAAAACAATGAGGATAAAGGCACCTTGCAGAGTCAGAGGAGTCAGCAGAAGAAGCCTTTGTGTTCCTCTTATGACGATGAGAAGGAGCCCTATATATATTATCAGAACAGGTGAGTGATTTAATATGAGAGAAAACATACATAGAGGAGTCTGACTCCTCATCAGAAGAAGTCTTATGCTTTGCACGGCGAGATTTGCGGTGTTTGTTCTGGGACATTTTGGCTGGATGCACATCAATGTTTTCTTCTTCTGACTCTGAAGCCATGCTGCTCTGACACCCACAGGTGGGCTGCTTTCCTTTTCCTTGATAGTCAGAATGAGAGCGATCCTTGACAACAGGAGAACTGTCAGATTCTTCGGAATGGTCCTGTTTGTGGGTAGACTTCTCTCGGTGACGAGAGGACTTGTGAACAGATGTGTCTTCATCATCACGAACGATAAAGCCATCAAGGCTGTCAAATGAAGAGTCGTTGGTATGTGGATGAGAAGACTTATTGCAGTGGTGAGGAGTGGATCTGTCGCACGAACGAGATCGGCGATGAGGAGAGGACCTGCGATGTGAACGGGATCCATGATGAGAAGAAGATCTCTGGTGAGGGGAGGATCTGTGTTGAGAGCCCTTGTGAACCTCAACACCAGACAAATCATCATCTGTTGTCACATGGGAGCGCTTGGTGGGACGCATTGACTTGGGAGGACCAGAGTCATATGCAGAGTCAAGACTAGGTGCTTTGCCGGCATGAGCCTGCACACCCGAAGTTTCAAGGTCATGCCTGTGGGCTTGCACAGGCTCAGAAGAAATTTCATCAGCATCAACCTGTCGAGATGATTGTGGCTGCTTGCCCTTGTTCTTTAGGGAAGCCTTGTGCATTCAACATTTCATACTATAGTCGGAATGTCCAGCATCCTCCTGATTGATAGCTGGGAATTTGCTATACAAGATGGAATAATAGCGTAAACAGATAAGTAAAATGACAAAGCAATTAAAAAAAACGAATGCAAGCATGACATTATCCGTGTCTCCATCAAGAAAACGCTCCTCCTCCGAAAATGTGTGTCCTTGGATGGTAAGATGTGTGGCTCGGGCCTTGGTTCGAGATTGAGAAAGACTAGCAAGTAAAATATAAGTAAAGAAAAGACAAGATTTCATGAATGCGTCAAAACTTACGGTTTGAAGAGGTCAAGGTCAGAAGACTCCTCAGCACTTGCTGTATGAATCTTTCGCTGGCTATCTTCAGCATCCACAGTAAAGTCCACAACCTGTCCAGACTTCTTGGACTCAGGAGCACCATCAAGTACAGCACCCTCAAGAACCTTCCATGTAGGCTTGCAGCTATGAACGAAAACAACATTTCAGAAGTGCATGGAAAGGAAAGTCAAAATGATGTTAAACTTACATCCTTTTGGTAGAGTCAGGTTGTGCAGAAGGGCCAGCACCAGCTTCATCAACGTCCATAGGGCTAAGGAAAGTTTAAAAAAATCAGCATTATAGCTATAGTGATGAAAATCAAATGAAATAACCTGATCTCCCCAAAACTAAGACGACGAGACAAAGTCTTCACAGGTGTATTAGCACTAGGAGGACCAAATGATTACATTGCTACACGGCAAAAAATTCATGTGAAACATACATTATAGTGACAGGTGAATGGTCCCGAAACTCAGGAGATCCGGGCCTAGGCTTCACAGATTTGGTGATTTTTGTGGGTGGTTCCACAAACTCTCTGTAAACGAGGTCAATGAGGAAGTAAATGTGATTGTAAGAGGGCAAAGAAACTTGCATATCAGAAGATAGATCTCGAATGATGCAGGCACGTTTTTTCTTTTCAGGTGAAAGCTGTATTTGTGAGCTAGCACAAATGACATTAGAGAGGCAAGGTAGCTGCTGAGGGGGACCTACTGCAAAGACTCTGTAGTACCGGGCTCTATTCTAAAGGAGACAACAATTAGATAGACAGACAAAAAATAAGAGAAAGTGGAAGAAGACAAACTTGATTCAAACATTGGGAGACATTGGCAATAAGTCAAACTCAATGTTAAAAACTGGAGGGGAGATTTGGGAAGAATGGGTTGTAGGGAAAAGCAAGTACGGTGCCCTTTTAACATAAACATGAGGACCGATGCAACCACAAATGAACAAGAGAGCGACATACCATCATGCACCTTAGAAACACTGACCTGCATTAAAGAGAAGTGAATGCGAATCCGTTGAGGAACATCAATGAGAGAAGGTCGGTATACATCAGCTCAACTTCACAGGTTTTGACCAACTGGAACAAAAGCGAAATGTACCAGAAGCAAATGGGGATAGTAAAGACAAATTCATAAGCTAGAATACAGCTACTGACCCTCAGGACAGATTTAAGAAGGGAAATAAAAGATAGTTGAAGACAAATCCAAAAAGAAGCACAAACTCACATCACGAGAAGTATTGCAAAGTTGAAACAAGAATGAGGAACCAGCAACAGCTTCTTTTCCAGTTAGAACAATGTCAGCTACATGAGGTCATACAAACCTGCACGACGCTCACCAAGGACAATGTTAAACAAGCCAGATTTACCCTTCACCCAGTCAAATCCCTTAGTCCCAACACACCTACCCTACAATACCTCCACCACCTTGCACAAACCATGGACAGGACATATGATGTGGATGCAGCAGGTTAGCATGCCAGAACCCTCAGTATTTAAAAGCCATGAAAGACAAACATATACTAGCTGAAGCACTGGAAGAAATAGCAAGCGAATGGATTGACAATCCTTTCAGCAAACTTCACCTCGCAGAAATAACAAATGTGAGTAAGAGCCATACTTCGTGGAAGGCAGATCTTACAGATATAATTGAGCAGGCAGAAAACTGGGCTCACCTGTATGAGCCTGAACACGTAGGCATCCCTAAGGCATGGCGCTTGATCAATCAGGTGGCACACATGCAGAACAATGCGAGAGCTCCCAGGGAAGAAGTTGTATTGACGGTCCAAGGTATTATTGCAAAGAAAGATCTCCCCCCATTTGAGGACAAGATAAGGTGATCCCATCCAATGTGTACGCCTTTATGGGACTGATATAGATTTTGCACCAGCCCATCGAGCACCCATACGCAGCATCTGAGGCAAAGCATCACACTGATTGGGTTCCAGACACCGACCTTTGTGCGTGCATTGCACAATGTTGGCAAAATTCATGCCCTCTTTGGTTGTTCAGTTGGACATAAAAACCTCCAAGCATGTGGCGTCATCGTGATGCATCGCCAGGAGCAAGCTTTGGAGATGTCGAATAGATATATATTACCCCAAGGAAACAGGCTCAGGAAGCAGAAGAACTTACCTTCGGGCATGACGTTGACCCAAAGGACATTCTGAAGAAGGCTGCGGGAAATCGTCTGGTCCACATTGAAGACAATGTTGTTCAGTACTATGAAATGGTGAAAACAAAAGGTTCTGGTGACGCAAAGTAAGTATCAGCTGCAAACCATTATAGTAATTAATACTAAACATCAAAACACATACTAGATTCCTCCCAGCAAAGCCCATTAAGTTCAAGTGGGTACATAGTCAAAGCCCAAGTATCTATTATTCTCATCCCACAACGCGAGAGCAAGTTCAAATCCACCATGGTGTTGCGATCTCTGACAATAATGGATGGAACCTTCACACAGGTAAGTAGGCCTTCAATAAATTGCAAAGGACTTACTGATGTGTTACACAGGATGCAGCCAAAATGCAACTGCAACTGCAAAAGTCTGCCATAGCCAATATATCTATGGGACCAACTCTCAAACGCAGTGTAGGATATGCAGACGAGGAGTTTGGAATAACGAAGCACAAGTTTAGTCGACTGAGGGTCGATGAAGATGAAGATGATGTGAATAAGGCTAACAAAGAGTGGG
Source organism: Gymnopilus junonius (assembly GCA_015501075.1). NCBI lineage: Eukaryota > Fungi > Basidiomycota > Agaricomycetes > Agaricales > Galerinaceae > Gymnopilus > Gymnopilus junonius. The sequence continues at coordinate 112,471 of JADNYJ010000058.1, read as the reverse complement.
ACTGAGGAGAAATACACACACGTAGAATGCTTGCAGGATATTAGGGGAGAATATTATATCACATGAAGAAATAAATGTGCATGAGAGCAAAGAAAGGTGTGAAGCAGGTGGAATTTGTGAACTGAGTCCACTACATCATGACGTGTTGAAGGGCAGTGTCGTCAGACTTCCGTGCTGGGACAGAACCTGCATTCGGATAAAGACCTTGTCTAGACAAGGGTTGACTAAGCAGACTGGTGGCCTTCACATCTGCATTTGGATAATTAAGACCTTGTCTAGACGAGGGTTGACTAAGCAGGCTGATGGCCTTCATGTCCACATTTGGATAAAGACCTCATCTAGATGAGGGTTGACTAAGCAGAATGTCACATCATGATGCAGTGGACTTGGTTCGCAAATTACACCTGCTTGAAAACATTCAAATCATATACAGGGAACGAATGAACAGTTGGATATTTTTATGGTTTTTCACTCTGAATACATGGCATATTTACATGAGCCAAAAGAAACAAAAATTGCAAAATTGAAAATTTGAGAATTTCGGAAAAAGAGTCAGGACTGAGGGTATAACGTGCGAAGACAAGTATAAAATAAAATAAAGAAAAGAAAGAGAACAGAGAACAGAGCATGAATACAGGACAGAGAACGGAAGTTTCATGCAGTGAGGGGAGTTATGGCTATTTCTGGCTCAAATAGCGTTACAAGTTGCGGTGAGAAGTCGGCCTATATAAACGAGACCTATAAATAGGCCTTGTAACTGGGAACAGAAAGTATTATTACAAATGGTAATCAAGAAATTACAAGAGCTGAAAGGAAAAGGGAAAGCAGACTAATGGCTTGATTATGAAGACGAGTACACTGGGCAATGATATACAATCAGAGATGAAGTAGAAATCAGAAAATCAGAGCTTTAAAGAGGCGCCGCAGTAGCCTTGCGGATTTTGGAAACTTTGCGGCATATACGAGGAGGACTGACCGACTTGGCCTTCACCAATGCAGTGGCAGACGCTTTCTTTTCGGCAGGTAGCTCCGTTGAAACAGTGAGATCCTTTGTTTCTGCACTGGGAGAAGCGATGCCTATTTTCCTGTGCATCTTCCTTGGAGACCGATTGTCTTCAGATGAGAGCTCTTCCTCAGCGTCGTACTCCTCGTCACGAGGGCGTTTCGGTGACCGATTACTCCTTTTCTCCGTATCGATGGGACTCGAAGTACTGGCCCCAAGAGAAAATCCATAAATGTTCTCCTCAAGGACTTTGCCTTCCTGGCCATTGTGGGATGGAGTGGTTTGCCTTTTAGAAGATTTAGTCGATGGATTGCTTGTCCGAGAAAGTCGCCTGCCTAAGAAAAGAATCAGAAAAGGTCTCTGCCATCTGACAAGGAACATACTGCGAGTCAGATAAGGTTCGACCTCCACATCATGACCACAGCGCTTTTTGGCCTGCTGAGTTCCATCGTCGCTGTTATCGTCAGATGCTGAGTCATACAGCCTCTTTAGAGATCGAGAACTGTCTGTGTCGGAGGTTTCAGTTGTTGCAGATGATTCTTCGGATTTGTCTGCAACAGCGTCATACTGATCAATCGTGTCCTGGGACTGGGACAAATCAATAACTTCAGGAGGCGCAGGGCTTGAGGTAAAAACAGAAAGGTTGGGGAGATTGATTCCTCCTTGGGTACGATGGCGAGAGACTGTTCGCGTTTAGTGACAACAGAAGTGTTAGATGATTCAGCTTCAAGACTAGTGCTCCGGCGAGGATAGTACCAGTGTTTGTGGTAACCCTTCCTGGTAGCAGAGTTAGTTGTCGTCGTGTACACCCCTCCGCCAAGATCTTCTCGCTTCAGAACGGCATTAGGCTGGATGCTTTCTTCCTCTTGCTCGACAGGTGCCTCGACGGTGAAGAAGTCATTGAGAACGTCCTGGTCAGGCTCGCCGTTGACCATGGCAATGTTTCCATCCAGATCAGTCATGATAGTGCAGACACTGTCAGGGTTGGTCGATCCCAGGTGAGTATCATGACAACGGCAGATCCAAGGACCCTCCTTGACGGTATAGTGATTGAAAGGACAAGGCTTGGATTCCTGGACAGGACCTGAGACTATGACTTTGTTTTGGGTTGGGTATGAGTAGGAGGACCGAGGCATCTGAATTGGAGCTTGAAGATACGACAAGGTCCTTCCTGTAGACAGGTTGTGTCTGGAAAGTAGACTTCAAAGAACCAGAACTCACTCGGAGGATGTTGTGCTTTGTTCACATGTGCTGGAGAGAAAAAGGATGTGTGAGATATAGCCTGCAAGGGACAGACACAAAGGAGAGCCTACGTTTCTGCTGTAGATGTTTCATTGTCCTGCAGGTGCGACATAACTTGATTGACAGATCCATGTCAGTATCCTGCCATAGACGATATAGGATGTCGATATATACCCATAGCATGAGTAGAGGTGTCGTCCACACAATGAATTCTGCCTGAAGAGGTCATCACGACAGAGCAATGATAGAGTATAGGAGCAAAAAGGGCTCGGAAGAAGATCGGTAGTAGGAGCTGCATCGTTGCGAGCGGCAAGCAGAGAAAGAGAGATAGATGGGGTAGATTGAGTCCCATTGGCCACAAAACACTGCTTTTAACCAAAGTGAGCTCCCATTGTATTACCAAAAAATGCAATAGGTGTGATTCGCAGGCCACTCAGAAGACAATCATACTACGACTTGACCCATGTGGTGGCATTTGTTCCATTGTCATGAATTCAAATCGAATAGGCACAAGGGCCCAGTGGCTTTCACAGAAAGTGATAACCGCGATTGTGTTTGTGGCTTGTATAGGTAGTAGATGGGTCAAAGGATCGTCAGTGGCAGAAACAAAATGAAGACAAACCAGTGCAGAACAAGGCAGTTAAAGATAGATGTTCCTTCGAGATCCCAGATAAGTACCAGCAAGGATTGCCTTTGTCACTTGAAGGTCAAACAAGTGCTCGAGAGTGTGCAGGTATGCCTGAGATAGGCTTCAGTAGTTAGACTTGCTGGAAAGAAGAGCAGATGATCTCGAAAGTGAAGGATATTCAATTTGGTTTATCAGATGACATCATGTCACAGTGATGCAGTTACCCTTGCCCCATCTCCTTTCCTCAGAATCTGATTCTAAAGCGCACACTTGAGCTCACAATGTCCTCCCAGCTGCATTTTCTCATTTCTTAAAATGAAAGCACACTTTTGGACTACTTGTCATTGCACTGGCAATTGGCATGAATGACCTGGGGCTCTATGGCGGCAGCCTCTTCAAGTTTGCAGCTTAGGCCCTGGGTGACTTGACAAAAACAATTCCGTGAGCATATACAAGTCCCCAGGTAGTTGAAATCACTACAAATTTTTCGAACAGGTTGGAATTTATGAAACATCTTCGATACCTCAGTTCCAAAAAAAATTCTTAGTTCAGAAGCTCTGACATAGACTTGCCTGTTGGAAAATTGGTAATAATTTGTAGGCCATGCATTCTGCTTATTTAAACTATACAGTCAGGTAATTTGTGCAGAGAAGTCAACAAAGTGCAATTATAATTGCATCTTTTGGGAGATCTTCTGAACATGGAGAGGTCCATGTTGAGCCCATTTTGATGGATGACAACGTCGCGGATCTATTCACGAAGTCCCTCTCTCGATCTAAATTGGAACACTTTATCAAAATGATGAGGATGAGATTCCTTGATACCTAATCACCACGTTATGGGTTCAGGGGGAGCATTGAAGATTTGGACCTTCGACGTGGTCATTGTTTAAAGAGATACATTTACTTCCACATATAGCGTCTACTCTTCCCCATAGCAAGATATGGCCCGTCCAGGCAGGCGTAAAGTCAAAGGCCAGGTGCGTTATCTAGGTGCTATGGCCCATAAGAATGCCTAAACAGCTTTTGCCTCAAAGGTCCCTACAGACAGAGAGAAAGTAGTGTGTTCTAGTATCTCCTTATTGCTGATGATCTAACATTGTCCCTTCATTCTCCAGACCCAAAAGACTATCCAATTTTCTCACCTTAAAAAGAATGACCTAAAAGTTCTCGACAAAGCACTCCAACATCTGTCTATCACAACCAAATCCACTGCTTTGAATCAAACCATTAAAATACTATGTAATGAAGTTGGGCTCAACATGAAAGATCAAATAGATGACCTCTGGGAAGAAAGCAGTGAAGAAATGACCTTCAATCTCGAAAGCATTGCACTCTCAATGCATGGAAAAGCAGTGAGTGTCCAATTTCAATTTACTCATCTTTTCCGCTCCAGCGCACTTTTTTGTAGCATGAATCTGCAACACGGATGATTGTCGACAGGTTCTTGGTGGATTTTTGCATCACCTTGCTTCGCAACCTAAAGCTACCCATCTTCCGCCTTGGTTTGGAAGAAAGAGTTGAAGCAAAGATTGACGGTGTAATTTTACATGGTCTTATTGACTATGTTACCCAATCTATAGGTTAGATCATCAATATTAGTACCTGTTGTGATACTCATCTTCTTCTAGATGTCTATACTAGTAGACCAGCAGGCTCAGCCTCAAAGTCAAGAAGAGACTTGTACGATATTAGAAAAAGCAACAGGGTTGGCATTGGGTCACACTATACAGTTGTTGAAGGCAAAGCCGAGCAGTGGAGCAAGATACTTTAGAAAAAATTCCTCAGGCAAGTTTGTGGGGAAGCGTTGTCCTTGTAAGTGAACCATACAGCTTCCTTGTCACTCCACAAGACTGATATAGATTCTATGTAGGTTGAAAGAAAAAGGGTAAATTGTCTATCATGCTATGTATGTTAATCTAGACCCATTCTGAAGCTTGCTTCCTAGATTACATGAAATACCTTGGATCTTGACAACAGGCACAACTTGGGTGTTTGGACTTATAATTGAAGATGACGCTGGATGCTACAGGGTCCTAAAAACTGAAGAATTTTCTTTCAAACTCTCTGGCAAGCTTCCCAGGTCTGCATCCAGAAAGCTTCAGGACATAGTAACCTTGCTAGTATGCTGGGTACGTAAACATTTCTGCAGCTTATAGGCTTTTAACTGACTGATACATCTAGATAATGTGCCCTGTAAAGAAGATACGCACCATTTTTGATGTTTGACAGTCATTGTATTACTCTTGGCATTTTTCTAGCATTCCTGCAGATGATCTGTCATAAATTGTTTTGCACCTTTAATTCCAAAGCTTTCTCTACCAGATGTGTTTCTAATGCTGTGTTTCCATGGTTCTCTATCCCACTATATATATATGTAGTACCATACATGTACAACATATTTTGAACTTGAAGCAGTTTTAAATTTCTCTATTTGCATAATCACAATTATTCAATGAAAGCCACCTGCAATTTGGTGAGGTCCCCTTAGTTCTTTGGTTATCGCCAACATCTTAGCAAAGCATATGAGGTTAAGTATACTACTAAACCAGCTGTCTTCTAGGTTGCCAAAGATGCCCACTTGTGGATTTGGTCATCGGAAGTCTGGAGACACTTTCTTTCCAGTCAATTGTAGTCCCCATTTTGATGAGCACTCTTTGTGAATGGTCGACTCATTCGCGCCTGCTAGAGGTAATGTAGACAAGTCTACAACCTTGTGATATCTGCGAGAATCATTCAAGGAGAAGATGACACGTCCTGAATCCTCGTCAAATACTGGGATCACAGAATCTGAGAACAGACGATGCTTCTCAAACTCGTACCAGTATCCATCATTGCACCATTTTTGTTGTCCCTGAGGAAGATGGAGAGAGGCTGCTCCAAAGGTGCAGTTGACAACTGCTTCCCAGCGCTCGTATCTAGGCCACTGCCCTAATAGCTCTATAATCGGGAGTGTAGAATCATACCTTTCATTTAATGAAATTATGCTGACAGGATGCTCAGCACCAAGCGGGTTGCCCAACCCATATATGAGAATCCCAAAGAGTTCATTGAAGCCACTGGGTAGCAAAACAAAAAGTTGATTCTCGCCATCCAGAGTCTGTGGCGTCGAAAATGCAATATTTCGGCACTTGAAGGGTGCTGTCCACAAAGGTTCAAGTTCATCGGGGCTCCAGAGGATTCCTGTTATTTCTGGGAGTGTGCTGTAGTCTTGAAGATAGAGATCTCCCAGCCAGTTTATGCTGAATACCCTCTTCTGAGGAAGGAGATGCATGGCCTTGGGAAAGAAAATCAGTAAGGTCCAAAACACAAGGCTGAGACATACGCAAATAGGATCTTCGAAAGAGAAACAATATCGTGGATAATCCAATGAACCCTCATGGACACGCATCCATTCAATGATCATAGTACAGTAACATTCTTTGATACCATTGGGTTCCAGATAGTAACAGTGAATCCCGAGAGCAATGTGAGATCCTAATAATGAGTATGAGTGAATCCAAACCACATTTGGATCCAAGAGAAATGATGTCAGTTTGGTCGCAGCTAGTCCATCTGTAACCCGAGATGACTCCTCGACAACAAGGTTGACATGCCAGATTTGAACTTGCTGCGCCTTTTTTGCAACCTTACTCAAGTTGGAGTTGAAAAATTGCCAGCCCGTTTCATATGGCGGTTCTGATGATCTGGCCTGTATGAAGATCAAGGCGATATTGAATGAAAGAACAGAGGAATCCTCATCCACATCTACTGTCATGAAGATTCGAGAGTCAGGATGGGTCTTCAAATTAACTTGCTTTTGAATCAGGGGTACTTTTTGAAGTGTGGCCGAGTTGAGATCACAATAATACACAGACCCGTTCCTGAAAGCAGTCAATAGCCACCTTCCTCCTTTGATGAGACACATGCATTCGACCTTTTGAGACTTTATTTCTCGGGTCTGAATAACGCCGCCTTTATAGTTGGACCCTTTATGAATAATTTCCTCGCAAGTTTTCCCGCTGCTTATCCAGCGGAGAACCAAAGCCTCCAGCTCAGTGGAAGAGTATTGCTCGATTGGTCGTTCTAGTCGAGGTGCTTGAAGCCATGGATCCTTGTGCAACGAGAAGAGGTGGGTCCATAGCATCTTCGTTCTTGAGGCTTCAGACATCGCTTTACATGTCTGGAATGCGATACGTCAAACAAAATAGAAAACTTTTTTATACAGGTAGATACGTACTTGTCGAAGTCGCAAGATATCCTGCCAGTTCAACATGGTAGAAATTTGTAAGACTATTTCTGGAGGTAAATCAAGCATTTTGCAGGATATGGTCGCTTGCTCTTCCTGGAACTATGTCTGTTAACTCTACTTGAAAGGAAGGGAGGAATCAAGTTGTCGACTTACAGAGACCATGTTGATGCTTGGTCAAGGTGCAATTGGAAACAAGACAAAACCACTCGGAGACTCCGTGTCTCTCCTTCCATGTCTGTGTTTGACATTCCTTGGCTGAGACTTGAGAGAGCTTCATCTTTCCCATGAGCTACAGAGGTCGTATGCGCCATTCATTTCAAAAAAGCAAAGATGTTGTACTAGAATTTGGAGTCGACGACTCGACGTGGAGAACATTGAACAAAGTTGAAACGAAAGAATCCACCAGCGGCCCGCTGCTTTATTTGGTATGTATTATGACGATGATGAGATCTATCACTATCGCTTTGCAAAGGGTTTTTTATCCTGCAAGGAAATCTATGTGCTACCAGACAGGTATTATTAGGCTCCCAGTGAGCGAATGAGTATGACTAAAAGTGGGGATAGGAAAGGCGGCCACACGAGTCGACCCGGACGGCTGTACTTCAAACTGGACATCAATGAGGGAAGTGAGTACTAAAATATTTATGTAGATTATTTATCTACGTGTTGATATAACTTGGAAATGAACCCAACCAAAACACAAGGAAGACTAAAGAGGAGATAGAAAAGGGAGTCATCATTATCAAGATCTGGCCTACGAAAGCCAATAACAGCATTAGATGTCTGTTGCTTCTCTTGCAGTTTAGCTATGTTCTCCCTACAAAAACTCTCGCCCTTGACCTCTCACGTGCCATGGAAATTCGGTAAAACAGCACTGAGTGCATTTCGGAAATCACCTCTGCGGAGGTACCCATAGCCAATGTAGTCAAACGCAAGTGCAACGGACTGCGTATCCCCGACATGCGAGGCCTTCATCAGCGCGATTTCGATCATATTCCACGCTTCCGCATCTTGATTTAGGTTGTACAGAACCATCCCATAATCCACAGCGATGAAGGCTTCGAAAAATGCATTTTCGCTCAATTTGGCCAGTCTCCATGATTCATTTATAGCATCCAACACCTCTGGAAGTCTCATATCGTAGTAATGAACCCGCGTCAAAAGCTAATAGGTGTTAGCAAGGTGAGGAGGGCTCCACACAGCCGTCAGCATGACCCTAGCGCGTTCCACGTAACCCAGAGCCCCCTGCCGTCGTTGAGCTTCCTGCAAAGCGAGCCCAACAAACATCAGACTCCGCCCGTGGATGAGAACGTTTGAAAGTTCAGCACACTTCGCCTCAACTTCCCAGGCCAACACAACAACAGTGTCCCTATCTGGTAATACAAAGCGTGCCGAGTCAACGAGATCGACGCTACATTGGCAGTGACATGGGCGTGGTGACCCCTCTGCGGCTTTAGAGTTGAAAATCCGGTAAGCTTTTAGGAGGTGGTCATAAGCTAGGCGATATTTGGCAACTTGGTGGTAGGTTTTGCCCAGGCACCATGTCGCCACGGCGATGTATCTATCAATACCGAAAGTATTGGCCAGCTGCAAGGTGTGCTCAACGATATCAAGACTGGGCTTTGTGTCGCACTGGTGCCAGCAGAAAGCGATGAGAGTATCAGTATCCATGGTTCTTTCAGACAGGCGCGTGATTTGTGACGCCGGTGAATCAAAAAGGATGGAATGGATGTTGGTGTCTTCAGCCGCGAGTGCCTTCGATTTGACGTGGAATGTGGAGTCGTCGTAGCGGCAAGCGTGTTCTAAAACGTACTGACAACATGACGAATGTAACTGGTCTCGGAATTCATCCGAAATTCTGCCATGCTGTCGCATAAAGGATTGAACGACAGGGACCACAAAGAGGATCGGAGAATCGGAACCTTGCTGTTCAATCTGGACCAGTACCGCTGCCTTCGATAAAGTAGCGATAGCGGAGGCGATCATTGACTTTTTGAGTGTTGGAGCCCACCAACGAAGATCCTCTTTTGTAGTTCCTGCTGGCAGCAAAGAGAGTATGGAGAGGAGAAGAATGGCATTAGGATTCTGCTTGACGAGATCGCTGTCAACAGACAGGCTTATACTTCTGTTCATGCTCTTTTCAGGGTTGTCGGGGAACATGTCAGGTCCACATTCGAGCCACGCCTCCATTAGATCATTGGCCATCCCGTGTACCTCCTTTCCTAGGTTGCCATCAGAGTAATTGCGAAGGGCATATGACCCAAGGAATTCAACAAACAACCGACATCCGGATCGTCCTTCGAAGCAGGGTTAATCGCATGGAAAATGCGGAAGCAGGCTTCTTCATCTGTAGGTTGAATGTCCTTCGACTGCCATTTAATCGCATTGTCGCATGGCGGATAGGATCCACGCATCGTCACCAACATCACAATATGTTTAATCTGGGATAGTTGACGGAAAATATCCCCGACTAGTTGTTGCGTTTCCCCATGCGCGTTCCAAGGCGTTTCGAAATTGTCGGAGACGATCAGACGAGGATCCTTGGAGGCGTTGAGCTCAGTAATGATCTTCTCAAGTGTAGGCTGTTTATCCCCAGGTACTTGCAGTTGGATATATAGGGTCTCGAGAAAGGCAGGCGCGGATGTTGCTCCAATACAAGGCACCCAAACGGGGGTTCTGCGCGAAAAGCGCCGCTGGACGAGATTGGTCTCGACAACTGCCAGTGAAACTGACGTTTTCCCCATCCCACCTGGACCGAGTATGCAGACTCGAGACGTTTCCTCCTTTACTAGCGAATGTGCTATTTCTTCGACAAGGGCATCCCGGCCATAATAGACTTCCGGTTTCAGAGGCATTCGTTGTCGAACCGCGGCGGACGACGGGAGCAACGTGGCCGATCGCTTGGACTTGGACAGCAACACGTGGAATTCGTCCAACTTGGTGTCGATGTTGTCCACTTTGTCCACTACGTGCTGCATATCCCTGGACAGATCGTTGACTTTATTGGACATCTTCCCTAGGCGGGTATGGAGCTCCTGGAGAAGGTCAGAGTCGCGCAGATCGTTGGTGAGCTGAAAGAAGGATTATATCAGCTACTAGGTACTATTTGTTTAGGCTGAAATGTACCTTGAACTTCTCCAGTGCCATTGAAAGTCGATTCATACACGCTTCTAGTGTGCCCTCATTGAGTTCTTTGTAGAAGGCAATCACCCATCGATTTTGTTCGCTGATTTCTGTCAGATCGTGCTTGATTGTCTCAAGAGTGCTAGAATATTATCAGCAACTGTATTAAATCAATACTCGTAAGATAAATACCCGAGTAATCCTTGAATGTCATTTCGATATTTTTTGCAACTTTTACGTTCGCCTCTTCCTCGCTCTTCGTTACATTTTCCACAACAACGATCATGAGATGACCAACTCTTTCCTGGAGATCCTTGACCTTTTGTTCGACAGCTGAACCTCCCTAAAGAGAGCTGCATCATACATCGTTTTAGACCACTTGGAGAAAGGATCCAACGAACCTCGCATACTTGAATAATCTTCAATGCGACTCCAATAGCCTCTTGCAGGAACGGAACGGGTATTATCCCAGCTGCAGATTCTAGTATGGTCAGGACTTCCTTTCCGGTAGCCGTTGCATACTGTGTTGTTGTTGGAACAGCCGCGCTGCCTTGAGAGGAGGATTTCTGGATGCAGATGAGTGTCAGAGTTCACGCAACGAAATCAACCCAATCGCTCGACCTTCACAGAATCAAACAATCTAACATATTACGCAACTCGAAAGCATTTTTAAGGTAGACACAAGAGACGTCAAAGAAGGGAAAAAAAGACTGGTTATTACACGAGGAAAAAAAGGGTCCAACTCGAACAGTATCTCCAAGCCAAGAATCAAAGATAATCTAAAGCTAAAGTCGTTCAAAGGCCAAGGGGGCTCTCTCCGGCCCACAAGTCCAGTCCTTCATAGCCTTGGAGCTTGCAGAGTTAGAGGCCAGCGCGAGTGCGAGTGTGCGTTTCAAAGTTTCGTTTCATGATTCAACTTGCATAGCCAACGGTTGGACTTTCAAAAGTCGAGGTTGTTGAGCGAATTTTTTTTGGGGAGGCTACAAGGACAGAAGGGTGTTCTGCAGAGAGGCAGGGGACATGCACATGCAATGATAGGCAAGCCTCAAGTTCGGTCGAAAGAAAAGAGAAAAGAGAAACAAATGCCATTGCAATCATTGATAAATGAAATTATACCTTCAAAAGTTTCATCAGTGACACTCGAGGATAGAATACTTTGAAGAAGGATGCGCGAAGAGGAAAGGACACTCAAGGAAGGACACTCCAAGAAAACGAAGGATTAAGCAACAAGTGACAAGAACAAGAATAAAACAAACGCGAAATCAAAGCAACAAAAAAAGAATTCCCCAAAACGCACCTGGACAACAAATGTGGAATAGCAGACAACTGGGGTCCATACCGCGCCGCGTTGTCGTATAGCTCAAAAAGCGGGATGGCGAGGAGTTTCATGTTTTTTGGGACCGCGAGAACTTCTGTTTTTTTTTTCGGGGGGTTGGGTTGGGTTTAAGGATTTGGTTGACGGGTTTGGTTTGGTTGAGTTGGTTGAGTTGAAAGGTTTGGTGGGTACGGAAGAAAAGAAAGGAATTAGGAAGAATTAGTCAGGTGCATTAGTGAGGAGTAGAGTGCATGGGAGGGTGGAAAGAGATAGTCGGAAAAAGGTGATCGGAAAGAAGGAAGAGAAGAAGGGGAGAAAGCGACGCACTCTTTTCAGGCATCTGCACTACGAACAATTTCTTGCACTCTTTCGGCTTGGTGATATGCGCTGGGATGAATGGGTACTGTGTAAATGGGTGTGAGCCAGATAGTCAATTGTGTTGCGATAGAATAAAAACAGAATAGAGGAAGAGGAAGATGAACCAGAGTTTAAAGAACAGCAAAATGCAAAAGCGTGATGGGACGAGGAGGACGAGGAGGATGATAGAAGAAAAGAGAAAAGAACGATCCAATATCGACAAGGGAACCCAATAGTAGTGACTACCGGTGGCGTATCAAACAACCAAAGTTACGCAGGAAAGTAGAAATGAAGAGAGAAGAGAAGAGGTAAAGATGATGATGATCTCCAAACAGAAAAGAGAAAAAAAAGGCGGTGAGCACGTTCTCTCGTGAAAATGATATATATCGGCTCCAGTGAGAGAAAGCGACAGCTTTAAAAAAAAAGAGGAGTATTGCCGTTCAGATAGATACATCTACCATGTCCACTCGTGGCTGTCGGCTCTTCAAGCCAAAAAAAAAAACCCCAAGTACAAACTAGGCAGTAAAACAAAACCAGAAACGAAAAACAAAGCAGAATAACACAAGAAAGAAAGAAAGAAAAACCTACCATGAACGTCTCGAAATTGGGTCTCCACCACTGAGCTAGGCAGTCGCCAATCTCCCAATCGTTGTTCACCCCATGGGTTTGGTCGAACTGCGACCCTGGAGGCGGGGCGAGGCGGTCGTCGAGGCGCCTTTTGAGACCTTCGATTTCGTCTTCGCCTGGTTTGAGGTAGTCACCTGGTCTGTGGGAGGGAGTTAGCGAGATGTAAAAAAAGGGGATGAAGGAATGGGAAGGATGAAGGGGTGTATTGGCGAAAAGGTCGTGGGACGAGTGCTGGATAAGGTACAGAGGGACCCGCAGGAGATATTCGCTAGACAACGGAGGGTTCTGGTCCGGAGTCGAAGGCGGTATGCTTTGATTCCGCGCGTAGATGAAAATCGCGCAATGGATGGGAGGAAATGACGTTTGGCCAATGGCCAAAATCCGAGGGAGTATGTGTGGCGAGAGAGATGTATAGGAAATAAGGTGGATGGGTATTGGCCGTGGAGAGTATGCTTAAAATGGCGGGAATCTCGGAGGGAAGAGAGTAACTTACAATTTAAAAAAGGCATTGGCGATTTGGAGCATGAGAATATGGGGGTGCCCGTGATCGTGCACGACGAGGATGCCCTCTACGGTGCGACGCATGCCAAAGTCCTCATAGTTGTTCTGCAGGCGCTGGAGACGGGCGGACACGCTGGGGTCCTCCTCTGGCTGGGCCTCTTTCGTGCTGCACAGGGATATGAGTGCGGGTCAGGTGGAATGGACAGCTGCTTGCCTGAAGGTAAAGTTGGATAAGGGGTATCTGTGCTACATAGTTAGTCACTCGGCAGAATAGGAGACAGGATAACAGACGCACAGGGCGATTGTGTTGGACATGGCTTGTGAGCACCGCGTCTGTCCTGGCGGAATCAAATCAATGTTGGCGGACGGAACCGAGCGGAGTTTCAATCATCGCCTGCTCTCCCTTATCGTGTGCCAAGGCCTGCAGCCCATTTGCCTTGCGTTGCGATACGACTGTTCCTACAGATACCTCTGTGAGCCCAGTGCTTGTTCCTATACATGAAAGACGCGCGACATTCACAGAAAGCAAAGATACAACTATTTCGGTGCTTCGGCCTTATTTCTTATCAATTTCCAAAGGCATGATAGGATAAACCAAAGGCCAATACTCAAACCCATTCGGAACACAGTTTGGTGCTATCTTAAATAACATATGGACCTACAGCAGCATGAAGATAGCACCTCCAATAACTCCCTCCATAACCCACCCGCATCACCCCCATCCCTCAGACTATCCGAATCTGAGACCCCTCTGAGCCCAGGCCAGCAACCGTTGAGCTCGGCTGGCTCTATTTCCTCCTTTATCGGGTACATGCAGCGTCGCTTTTCGGATTTTAGGCTCCCGTCGCCGTCTGAGGCGCGTTCGCTGAGACAGGACCGTCGTAGTGGAGAGCCGTTAGAAGAGAGTGCGCTTGAAGGCGACTTGGAGGAGGGCAGTGCGTTGGAGCAGCCCTCAGCGCATCAGCAGCTCAGCGATTCACCTTCGTTACATCGAGCGGGGTAAGTGGTTCCTTTTCTTTGCGTTATTATATCGTTTCTATATCCCGCTTTGGGAAATGTTAATGAGGCATTATGGCATGGCACGCCAACGGTTCAATGGCGAATTGGCGCCAATACTGAGCTATTAACGCGCCATCTGACCTCATCCAGTGCCATCCTTCATGTCATGCACCGTCTTTTACCCTTCCCATTCATTGTCCTGTCCAACGTTGCCTGTGCTTCAGTCACAGTGCCTGCCTTCCCTGCCTTCTCGATTTCTCTTTTTCTCTGATCCTTGATTCTCGAATCCCTGTCTTCCAAGGTTTCCCACTCCTCTGTCCCACTTACTTGCGCGTTCGTGCTCTTGGAACCAAATCACGCGCACGTTCGCAATTATAGTCTTCCGGTACAAGTTCCGTCATCAGCTATGGTCGCAATACGCGATCCACACTCTATTTCCATCCCTTTTCCTTCCTACGCACGCACACATACATTTTTACTTGCGTTCTTCTCTCTCGCTTACCCTTGACATCCATTTACCATTTTCATTCATTCTAAAGTCTCAGGTTACTAACTTTTATTACATATTATACATACAGACTCCTCCAGCCCAAATCTTACAATGTGCCCTCCATGCTCCCCTCCTCCTCCTCCTCCTCCTCGCCCTTCTCTCCCCCAGACACCGTAGCGCATTCGCCTGACTCTATACGCGCGGCGACGCTTCAGCTGTCGAATATGCCTTTCCCTGCCCCATCGTCCCCCTTTGCCAGCGGTGGTGGCGCAGGCGCAGGGTCCTTCCCGCGTTCGTGGGGGAGTATACACCAACAAATGTCCTCCTTGCCGTCGGTGGCTTCTTTTAAAGGGACGCCTGAGGACGCGGGCACTACGCCGAGATTGCCGGTGTTACCACCAGGACCTTTAGCGACAACGACGGGCGTGGCTTCTGCCGACGCTAACACTAACATTACCGACGACGCCAACTCCAACGCCAACGAATTCATATTTCCCCAATCTCCATCTGCCCTGCAACACCATCCTCCTCTGCACCCCTCCTCCTCCATCTCCGAGCTCTCGCTGGAGCTGGAACCAAGGGACCACGACCACGACCACATCTCCGAATCCATGGCCTCGCATTCGGAATCCCAGCTACACAGTCTCGCGTCGTCTTTCCTACGAGACTCGATGCATTCAAATTCGAGTTCGCGGTCGCCGAGGACCTTGGGCTCGAATTCGAATGAGGATCCGAATTCAGCGGGGTTGGATTCGTCGATTGCGACGTTGGATTTACCAGGACCTTCTGTTGATTTGTCTGCGCCCGCGTCTTCGGTCAAGCAACAGCAGGAGCAACAGCAATTACAACCGCAATCACATGGTCAAGAGGATGTCATAGAGGCTGAAGCTGAGACTAAGAGGAGAAATCGAGAACAAAAGATGAAGATGAAGAAGCCTTCGGGGCTTTCGCTACTTCGCCCAGCGCACGTTTCTGCATCTGCGTCGGGCGTGGGTTCGTCGGATACTTCGCCCGCTTCGACGTCGAGGTCTTCAAGTGTGGAGTCTTCGTATCGCCAGCAGCAGCGGCAACAGCTGCTGCATGGGCACGAACAACAACAGCACCAGCATTTACAGCAACAATTACAGCAACAGCAACAACAAAATTGGTTACACCCGAGCTTAAACTTGAATCTACCCCAACACCTGACGACGACGACGACGCTCATGTCTCCCCCGTCAGCTTCAGGAGCTGAGACGACGCCGAGGGGGAGCCCTGTGCTGGGCACGCCCCGGGCTCTGGGGCCGGGTCCGCTGCCTCTTCATCCTCATCTTCATACTTATTCCACTGTGCCTGTGCTACCATTACCTCTATCACCTTCGATATTACCCAGTGCTAGTGCGATTGCTAGTACACCCACGCAACCTCATGCTCAACTACAACTACAACTATCACCACTGCTTCAAGGAAAACCACCAGCGCAAGTGCACTGGCGCTCTCCCAACTCCCTCGTGCGCCCACTCGGGCCATCTTCCTCTGCGCCGCCATCTCCTAAACATCGGATAGGGCGATATGAACACGAGGAAGAGGTGCAGGTGCAGGTGGATGAAAGCACACCTCTTTTATATCGCGCGAAGCAGTTTGTGAATGGGAATGGGAACGGTCAATTACCATCACCGTCTCTGCGAGCAATTGAAGAAGAAGAAGGAGAGGGCGCGGGAGGATGGGGTCCCGGATCTCTCTTCACTTCTGCAAATGGTGCTGGTCCTAGTGGTTCGGGAGGGAAAAGCCCATTTTCGGTTTCGAAATTGAAATGGTTATTGTACCACCCCCTGTTAAAATTGAAATCAAATATGGATGCGCTGGAGGTGGCGAATTTGGGGAAGAGGGCGAGGGCGGAGCTGGGGCGCGTGCCTGAGTATGGGGTTGTCGCGGTCAAGGCTGTTCCGGCGGTGTTGTTGGGATGTTTGTTAAATGTTTTGGACGGGGTTTCTTGTGAGTTTTATTTTTATTTTTTGAATCGTTCCTTTTCTATCATGCTTTTTGAGGCGATTCACGCGTCCTTGGTGGATTTGCTTTCAAAAAGAAAAATTACACTTTTTAATTTGTGGGTGAACAAGGCCGTTCAACTCTGACTGTTTCGCGTTCACGCCAACCCTATTTTCAAAAGCCAGAGTAGTAATCATACTCTTCTGTCCTCTCGCTTTCGTATTCCATCCACGGCTTGTGTTCTTAACATATTTTCTTCACTCTTCTATTCTTCTATTCCACCCATTCATCCATTCTCCTTTCTATGGGCCATTACTAACTCACTTGACATGGGTTTCTGTTTAGACGGCATGATCATTTTCCCTGCAACGGGCGTATTTGCGGACCTAGGCCCGATGGGCGTGTCGATGTTCTTCGTGTCGGCCGTGATCGCTCAGCTGGTGTACACTTTTGGAGGATCAGGGTTCGCAGGTGCGAATGGGAGCATGATGATCGAGGTTGTGGTGAGTACTTGCTGTTGATTTTTCTGGTTAGAATTCTGTCTTTCTATTCTATTTTGTTCTATTCTGAAGGCAATGGAGTCTGATTGATATTCCCTTTATCCTACTTGCTACGCAGCCCTTTTTCCATGTTCTAGCCATGAGCATCGCGAACCAGATCGGCGAAGACGACCCCAGAGCGATCATCGCTACGACACTCGTGGCGTATGCCCTGAGCTCAATCCTCACCGGTAAGCTGGTGCCTTCCCATCGAGTCTTACAAACCCCGTCTCATTGAATTTCTCTTCCTAAACCTAAACTTAGGCCTGACGTTCTTCTTCCTCGGCGCTCTGAAGCTTGGGGTAGTGGTGGGGTTCTTCCCACGCCATATTCTAGTGGGGTACGTAAAGAATCTGCGGATTTGTGGTCGTGTGCCCATGGTCAGCTGGGATACGTTTGTGCTGATCTTTTGTTTCGATAGATGCATTGGTGGCGTTGGCGCGTTTCTGATCAAGACTGGGTGGGTCTTGTCTAGATTTTGTTCCGAAGCTTTCAAGGGGTTCTGATTATTAATATTATGTGCTACTTAGGTTGACTGTTAGCATGCGTATACCAGATGACGACTTTAACTTGTCATGGGACACGTTCCAGCTCATGTTCCTCGACCGGCATAATTTGCTTCTGTGGACGTTGCCTTTGGCTCTTGCCATCCTCCTGAGAGTGATCACGCACAAATACACCATCAGCTCATCTTTCCGGCTTGTGAGTGGCTCTTCTTTTTTTTTCGGTTTCAGCATTGAGTTCTGATTGTGTGATGGATGGACGTTTGTAGATTTTATTTTTATTCCTGTTGTTTTTTACGTTGTTGTATTCGCTGCTGGGTTGGATCTGGAAGGTCTCCGTAAGACGGGATGGATATTTGACATGGGTGCTGCGGCGCATAGCCTTGGTATAAATTCTGGTCTTACTTTGGTGCGTTCTCTGTGTCAACTTATTAACTTTTTTTTGGACTTGTTGCTGATGCGCCTTTTCTCTCTCTGTCGATTGTAGACTTTGGGCTTGTGAGATATAGCGCTTTATGGTCGACGTTGCCTACACAATTCGCTTTGTACGTGGATGATGTGTGGTCGTTGACCTGAATATTGCTCTGAAGATTATTGAACCTTGTAGGCTATTCTTTAACATCTTGCATCCGCCATTGAATGTTCCTGCTCTTGGTAAGCCATTGCTATTAGTTCGGATAACCAGAGTTGATTATCCTCCTTTAGCCGTTTCTCTCAATATCGACGTCGATACTAACCAAGAACTCGTTGCACATGGCTATTCTAACCTCCTTTCCGGTATCTTTGGTTCCGTGTATGTCTTTTTAGATTCAGTCTCTCAGCTAGGACCACTTTCTGACGCTATGTTATCTGTTAGTCCAAACTACCTCGTCTATGTAAACACCCTTCTGTGCGTTGTTTATTTTCCTCTGTGGTAAAAGAAATCTCATGATTCGATTGTTAGATTTTATCGCGTTGGCGGAGACAACCGCATCGCTGGATTCTTACTTGCTGTCGCTACTGCTACTTTGCTCGTTATAGGGACCGGACCTATTGCATTTATCCGTACATGACCCTAGTTTCACTCTCTGACTTATGACTGACGCTTTTCCGCTCGTTCAGCCGTTCTTGTCGTCGGTGCACTCATCTATGTTTTGGGAATTGATCTTGTCAAAGAGGCTGTGTGGGATAATCGACATCGTGTTACTTGGTCAGAGTACATCACCATCGTTAGCATCATGGTTTGTATGACTGTCTGGGACTTTGTCATCGGTGTTTTGTTCGGGATCATTGTTTGCTGTGAGTAGCTGCTGCTCTGTCTTTGGTTTTTGTTGCTGATTGTGCCATTTCTGTATAGGTTTCTTCTTCGTCGTACAGAACTCTCAGCTGCGGAGTATACGTGCTATGTATACAGGAGACTTGGCGGTGTCTGCAGTACGCCGGCCGAGCTTGCAACGCGCATATATCCGCGAGGTGTCGAAACAAACGACCATTCTTCGTCTACAAGGTGGGTTTTACAACAGTCATGTAGTTTTCTTCATTCTTAACGCAATATATTCATTCAGGGTTTCTATTTTTCGGCACTATCGCCTATGTTGAAGAAACCATCCGCAATCTCTTGGAAGGGCCCTATTGGCTACATCAGCCGATCCAATTCCTCGTGCTCGACCTTTCCCTCGTCGCTGGCGTGGATATGTCTTCTGCTGAAGCGTTCGTGCGCATCCAGAGACTGTTGGCGGCCAAGAGGGTCACATTGGTGTTTTGTGGATTTACCATTGATTCGCCAATTGGTAAAGCTTTGAGGAGTGTTGAGGTACTCGGAACCCATGGTGTCGAGTTGTTCTTGACGTTTAATGATGCTATGGAATGTGAGTATAATGTGTTTAGTAGTGGTCTTTGGGCGAAGCTCATGGGTTCTTTGCATTTATAGGGACCGAAAACGCGTATCTGCGTGCGTGGTTTAGGTCGCAAAAAATTGAAACTTCTGCAACTTTTCTTAGTATGTTTATTAGTAGTTATTCTTCCGCAGGATGTCTAACTAATTCTCATCAGTGGTTCCTGGGCGGCAAGATGCCGACATTGAATATAGCCATCTCGTCGGCTCTTTCGTGCGCTCACCGAGGCGTTCTCATCTACGCGATGCCGGAGATCGGACGATCGCCACGGAGATCTTTCCAGAAACTGGGCCTGACGTCGAGTCTGAGCCAATCAACACGCTTACCAAGGCGTTCTCATCATATGGGAACGTTGATCCAACGCTGTTTGGACCTATTGGCCAATATCTGCAGCGCATATCCATTCCAGCAGGACATGTGCTTTGGAAACAAGGCGATCCGTCCACCGGATTGTACATCATAGAGTCGGGTGTTTTGCGGGCGATGTATGAGTTCGAGAGCCCTACACAGCGGTTCGAAGAGTCGATGGTGGCTGGCACGCTGGCCGGCGAGATGTCTGCTTTGTCAGATTCACCGAGAAATGCCACCGTCATCGCTGAGCAACCTTGCATCTTGTGGAAGTTTAGTAATGAAGACATCCAGCGATTGCAGATGGAAGAGCCTGAACTAGCAAGGGTGTTTATTCAGCTCGTTCTCAAAGGTCTGTCTTTCTTACATTCTTGTTAAAGACAGAGCGATTGATGTTTCTTTCTGCGTAGCTGCAAAGCTGGATTATGACATCCTTCTGTCTGCCATTGCGTCAAGACAATAAAAGTAATTTACATGTACAAGATACCCTGGATTCATTTGTTACCACCGAACCTTTCATCACATAGCCAACGCAAACTATAGACGCATTTGCATACAAGTTCGTACTACCGCATGTCATATAGAATTTTTCTGCGTAATGACACTACGTCTGTTGCCTATGAAGGAGATCCAGCCATCAAGCACCGGAATGAATAAATGCTCCCCAAAATGTCGCATCCATACCTGCGTTCCGGGCCTTCATAGTAGCATAGTGCAAAGCCTCTGCAGACTTCTCCAAGTTAAATTCTGTTCCTACAGCAAGACGGAAGTAGAAGTCACTGGCTATCTGCACAGAAGCGTTGTCCTCGACATTCCACATTGAGGCAACGGCGTACGGAACACCTGCCATCTGGAATGCTGCAGATGGATGAATAGATTCCTCTCGAAGTTGAGTAACTTTGTTGAGAGCCGTTTCGTAGGCGGACAGGTAGACCAATCTAAGCCGGTCAAATGAATTGCGAAGTAGGAAGCGAACATCGAGAGGATTTCGCTTCCAGTCTTGGAGTTTGAGCTTGCTGAGAGAAGGGTCACTGCTGTCGGCGACACCGTGACAAGCAAAATGGGCGACAGATACTTGCTTCAGTAGAGGAATGACATCCTGTCTTCTTGGATGCTCCAAACTGGTGACCTGGAAGAAGGTATGGATGATTTCTTCGACAGAAGCAACTTCCTTTGATACATTTGTCAGGTCCTGGTCATCAGGAGTAGTAGGCATGCTGATCAATACAGCAGTACTTGGGTGGGATTTTTCAGCTAACGACATGTCTTTGGCTGACTTCCGTGCATATTCAAGAGCGCGGAGGGTAGGGGTGTAGGATGAAATTACCCTGTCCATGACGGTGCAAGGCTCTCTAGTCTTCATCGCTCGCATATGATCACCAGCAGCGTGTATTGGTAAAAATGAAATCCAACCGCTTACGAGCCACCAGATACGCGGTAGTTTTTGATCAGGCTTGCTTGCTAATCCATTCAAGCCAAGTTTCTCTAGCACTGGACTCGCTGCAGCCTCCCAGAGCCACTTCAATGTTAATTCAAACAGCGAGGAAGCGCGTTGGGGGTCGGAACTAAGGATAGCTAGAGCTTCTTGTAATTGGCACCATTCTCAACGCAGGCATCGGAAAAGAAGTGTGGCAACATGATAGAGGATATTCCCTCAGAACTGATCAAAATAGCGTCGCCGCGGTATTTGGTTGCATTGAGAATGACGACAGGTCCTTGGGAGGCTGTATCTAAGATATGAGAGGGTTCGTCGAGGAGCAAAAATCGCTCAAAGCCCTCCTTGAGTCGAATGAGACGTAGAATTTCATTGTATTCATTACTAAGGTCATGCTGACGGACCCGGAAAATGGCAGACTCCTCTGTTACAACAGCCTGAGGGGATACCCGGTTTAAAACCAGTCTGAGGTGCTCAAATCTGTCCGCAAGGTCTTTATGTTTATCGTGCAACGCAGACAGATCTGTTTTCATGTCCAGGAGCCGATTCCATATGAAGGACCGACTTTGCTCATACAGGAGCAATGCATCTTCGAGAGTATCACCCGCTGCAAGAGAAAATGAAATGATTAAGCTCGGAAGAGGGGCAAGGCCCTTAGCCGCACGGAGCTGATCAGCACGATTAGGTCCCATGAGAATTGCTTCAGGTAAAAGCTTGACAACCTGGACAAGGACATTTCTTGCATCTGCAGGGGCATGGTTAACTTCGTAGATCAGTCGAGATGCTTGTAAAGACGCCCACAATCTCCTTTCGGAAAAGGCAGTTGGATCGGAAGCGATGGTTAGGTAATACTTAGCCGCTAGCCTCCCGAACTGGAGTTGATTTTTGGTGTCATAGACTAGTGCAGAGAATTGTCCAAGAGTGTCCAAGAGGCTCCGCAGCTCTCTACTATTCGGGTTTCTAAAATGCCCCTGTATCTTGAGTAACTGTTCCGATGCTTGAGGAAGTCAGCATCACTCCTTGTTTTGCTGTACTTGCCCGTCAATGCCCGGGTCAGGTTGATTAGAGGAAAGTTGACATCAAGAGGGTGTGCACTTCCCGCATCCAGGGCGGCCTGGAAGGATTCCGCTGCCTTGTCGAAGAAAGCAACCTCATTGTCGCTTTCATCGTATTCATGCAAGTAAGAAGCACCTAAAATGTTTTGAAGAAAAGCGATCTCATGTGAAGACGGAGAGGGCATCCTTGCAAGAAACGACTTGATATTGCCTTGCAGTATCAACAAGAGTCTTCCATCATGAGTGGAACGACACTTCTGTAGCTGTGCCCTACTAAGGCTGCCTATTCGTCCCCCAAACCGAACGTCAGATGGGTCTGAGGCCTTTACAGCTGCTTCGTAGTAAGCTATTGCTTGATTAAGGTCTGTCATCTGTTCCCACATCTCGTACTTGGTAAAAAAGGCATTTCCTAGACCCATGTAATACACGGGCTTCCGCACCTCAATCATGGGGAACCGCTCCAGAGCGGCAAGTGCCTGAAGATAATAGTCTATAGCTTTGTTGATATCTTTAAGTTTGCCGGTCTTGTCGAACTGGATAGTCATGGCGTTGGCAAGGTCGTTGCTTGCATCGACAACAGTCATCTTATCCGGGCCAAAGAGAATGACAGCTTTTTTGAGGGCTTCGACGGCGGAGTCAAAGTCGTCTGGCCTCTTACTGACTTGGAAGCGTGCAAACAGGGCTTTCCCGTACTCTCTGAGATTGTCTGCCTTGTCGGCATCTGTCAATCCTTCAGCAGTTGTATCGACCGCAGCTTTAAGGGACAAAACCGCCTCGTCCAAGTCTCTCGGCTTCTCCGATACTTTGAACCGGTAGCTCAGTTGAACCCCTAGAAGTTGCTGGAATTTCCAACGTTTAACACCCCCAAGAACAGGTGATGCCAGAGCACGTCGCACCACAGAAATTGCATTCTCGATATATTTGAGGTCATTGGTGAGTTCAAACAGTCGGGTGGCTATCGAGGAGGCCGACAGCCATCTCGAAAGAATATCGGGACTCTCTCCATTGGTTAGAGTCATTGCTTTCTCCGAGAACCTGTATGCCTCAGCAAAGACTTGTTGAGATTGTAAGGATACGCCTTGTTGCTCCAGTGTATTAGCCAATGTGGCTAGTATGGTCCTGTTTTCTGGGCTGTCATCGAGAGCAGACTTCAAAATGGCGACAGCTTGGCTTGCGTCTTCTTGATTGCCAGATGCGAAAAATTTGTCACTGAAGACGACACCTATCTCGTAGAGGAACATCCAACGGTTACTGGACGCCTGCACTCTTTCCTTGACGGAAGAATCTATTGATGCTACAGGGTCGTCACCATCGATGGGATAAAGCTCTAGATACGTCGTAGCGAGGTTCCTGTAAAGGGACCGAATGGAAGCACGAAATTCTGGGGTAATGTAGCTAATAGCATGCAGGTGCGCTGTTAAGCTGTGCTGCAACAAAGGTTTCCTCTCCTCCGGAACTGCTAACGCCTTGTCCTTGTAAAGCCTGCCTAAGTTAGATAAGAACATGGGTTTGCCGGAATGAGGAAGATCTGCAGCGGCTTCAAAGGCTGCTTTTGAAGCTTCAAAATCGTCTTCTCTATGGGCTCTTGTATAACGTTCCCAAAGCGCACATCCCAGATCATCAAAGTGGAGTGCACGATTCGGCTCATCTGCAGGCTCGAACTCGATAGTATTCTGAAAGTAGTATATCGCATCGTCGAGATCTTTGTCTGCTTTGCTGACTTTCCATCGTTCATTCAGGGCACGGCCAAACATGCTAATGATAATTCCGCGGTTCGGGTCATCTGCTTGAGCAAATTTGATAGCCACGGAACCCAGGGCAATTGCACTTTCAAGAGTAAGTGAAGAGCCAGTATGAACAGCTCGGAGAAGTTCCGTTTCGCTTTTTTGACTGCAATACCCTGCCTGGAAAGGGCTGGGCTCTGATGCTGCGATCTTCGCAATAATGTCCACGATTGCAGTTCCTAGATTGTCCAAAAAAGTTGCTGAATCGCAGAATTCTCCTGGTCGGAGTATCGGTATCTGGGACTCGACGGCGGCGAGGCGACGACGTATTTGCGCAGTATAATCGTTTGGCTGAAGGAAGGCTGACATGCAAGCGATCTCGGTGAATGACTGGGTGCTGTGTACTACCGAACTGGTCAGCCCTTTAACGTTTATGCGCGAACCTATGCAACATCCACAAGACTCACTTTATAACGGATTAATAACCGCAGAGCGTCAATATCTACAAGGCAAAGCATCCAATCGTTGTCAGAAAGGATACTCTCTGCGTGAATGAGAAGACAAACCATGAATCTGAAAAGGTGGTCTTGCTCCTACACCGCTTTCAGAATGACTAAAGGGCCGATTTAGAGGAGCGCCTGTCAATGGATGGCATTTGATCTTTTTTTGGGCCACCTCCGTTCTTTTCTCCTCTTATTTTATCAACCATTAAAATCCTAGAGCTCATCTTGGTGGTGAGGCCCTGATGGCGGAGGAGTTGAGTAAAATGCGCCTGCTGACAGTGGCATAAAACGGGGCCCAAAGACTTCCTTCGACGTGAAAGATGTACTAGAGTAGTCCTCGGGCGGGCTGTATGTAACAACGTACGGAGTTGCAATTTGTTGTGCTCATTGCTTGTGGTCGCTGACAAACAACATTGAACAACAGAAATTCCACAAGGCATTCACGGCGTCCGCCGTTTTCTAGATCTCTTACTCTACATTCTCTACTAATAAAGACGATATCTTAAACGACCTAGCCCACTACCTTTGATCATTACTATCACTCAACACCTTTCAAAAACTGGTGCAAAGAAAATGTGGTTGCAGCAAACTCGACCAGTCAAAGACCAGTCACCCAAAATTTGAAAATTGGTTTTGATGCGAACATCACTGCATTTGAGGAGCTTGACCCCAATGTAAATTGGTATCCGTTGGAATCTGAGCCAAACGGATAAAGGGTGAGGCGAGTATATTACAGACCTATGCCCAGTTGTTCTTTGGAGAGGAAGTTCATGTTATACCTTCGCAGGGGCACGATAAATCCGTAGTATTCTCCGGAGGCCTCAAATTCCAATTTACTTGGATTATGGGCAAGGCATCAACAAGGTGTGGACTTTCACTTCATTGCTTTGCCAGTAGCTGGATTTGCGATGCGGAACCTTGAATCAACAAAAGGTACCCCTCCATTAAGAGGTGAAAGAGGAGAAGGAAGAAGCAGAGACGACCGCTTTTTGTGCTGGTCCGAGTCGCTGATGGCTGAAATTCGAGCACCCCTATCGTCTGCGTTCTAGTTTGCCATCCTCTATATTCTGGCCAAAAAAACTTCCACAAAGGTTCATCAGCTTGAAACAAAGGCCGCCCTGAAGTTCGGGGATTTGAAAGCATCCATGTCCCTACTTTTGCCCTACTTAGGTTCGTCATGAATGAGGCATTGAATTGGACAATGTGGGTACATCAAGCAGGCTATACTGGCATAGTGATATATCACAAACCCTGATCAGAGGACAAAGTTCGATGTACATATCACGGCTTGTAATCCGAGGATTCTCTGATATGTCACTTCAGAGATGGACCCTTTTTCTTCCTCGTCTTATTGGCTCTGACCAAGGTCAGAGGTTGTGATATATGATATATTACAATGCCAGAATATGGTACATCAACGACATTGTCAACGCTTCGCGTATCTGTATTAAGCCCTTCTGTATATAAAGGCGTCAAGTTCGACTGTGAAGCCCTCCAAGTTGCCTGACCAACTTTAAGCAACTCCTTTTCCTCGAGAAAGTGAGCTACTTTCGTGACTTTACATATACGTGCTTGATGCTAACTTGGATGCATAGACAACTATGTCACTCCGAGGTATTTTCAAGTTTGCCTTTCTCGCCGCCCATGTCATGGGCGGTATTGCCAGCCCCCTCGATAGTGTATGGAAATTTATCTTTTTCCTTCTGCTCATTACGATCTTTTGTATTTATAGAGGGCAAACGAGGAGCTTGTACAGACCCCTGCTGGGCTTATTCCAAAGTCGAATGTCCATGCTATCCCACATGGCGCAAGGGTGCATCAGTCTCCTACAGAGGTTCAGATCATAGGTGCGAACGGCACTGTCATCCAATCTGTCCCATACAGAAATTCAAAGTCTGCAGGAGCGTTTCCTAATCCCAAACCCACCCCCTGAGTCAGCTGATATCAGCCGCCGTGCATTGCAGAGCGGCTACGTCGCCTACGCATACTGGCAAAATGCAGCTTCAAGCCCAATTTCTTTCCTCGGAACCAATTGGAATGTC
The DNA here is from genome assembly GCA_015501075.1 of Gymnopilus junonius. Taxonomy (NCBI): domain Eukaryota; kingdom Fungi; phylum Basidiomycota; class Agaricomycetes; order Agaricales; family Galerinaceae; genus Gymnopilus; species Gymnopilus junonius. Next base: position 85,965 of record JADNYJ010000058.1, on the reverse strand, counting down.
CCTCCCACACCCACCAGCTGGGATGGCCAACTTCTTTACTGGTTTAACGGTCTCGAACCCACTGATTTCAGCGGAATTTTACAGCCTGTATTACAATACGGCATCTCTCCAGCTGGAGGAGGAGAATGCTACTCCATTGCATCCTGGTGGCTTATCGGCAGCGACGTTTTTCACACAGGTATTACCCAGGTGTCACCGGTACATTGTTGCAGGACAAATGAGTTTGACGGGCACATCGACCTTCGGAGGCATAACCACCTATTCCTACTCATGCACTTTCGTGGGCTATCCGAGCACCGCTACTTCTGCATCGACTACGGTAGTACTCAGCTGGGTGTTTGAAGCTTTGGAAATCTATACTACCGCACAGATTTCCGACCTTCCAATCGGGAGTCTAGAATTTTCTGCGATCGAAATTACCTGCAGAACGGCAAACATCCCTCCTCCCTTGGTTGGACCCCGATTAGTGATTCTACTGATGGGTTCTCCATGTCGATCCTCTCGACTTCAGCGACCAACGGCGCGCTTTTGATTTCCACTTCGTCCTTGAATATTCATCCCAGTGGCGATAATTCTAAATGTGTGGGCATTCTTGGGGGAACTTATGCTGATGGCACTGCTGTCGATATGTGTCGCTCGTCTACATAATCTCAATTTACCTAATTGTGTTTTAGCTACGACTGTAACGGGTCCATTACTCAGAAGTGGCAATGGAATGGGAATGCGCTTGACATCAGTCAACCCGTGGACGGGTCCAATGGTGTCTTGACTCGGTGATCAATCGACTTGTAAGCCATTACTTTTTGTCCTGTCCAAACTCCTATCTACTTTCTGATAGGGACCAATGCTGAAGATGAAAATCTGGCAGTGCTTTTCTAACGTACCTCAACAAACTTGACGCCCGTCACCATTCTGGTACCATCAAGCTGACCAGCGCCAATTTTCTGTTTGGATTTGCCAAATGGGGACAAGATGAACAAGAATGTCTTACAGATTTGGACCTGTACACCAGGGGATGTGTACCAAATATGGTCCGTGACTTCAAGTTAATTTACAGCCTCTTTCAGTGGATAGGGTGTGTCTGCGGGTCTGAGTTACATCGGCTTAATGTGGTAGATATATCGCTGGCGTAGCCATACTATTTATCCCTGATTCTGTTTCTCCGTTTGGAGTAAGTCTGGTATGCCAAACTAGACACCCACTACGCGCGCCTTTACTGTCGGGACTCATTGGCCTACTGATGCTCAAATAAATTATGTCTTTCCTCCTAAAAATGAGATATCTTATGCCAGACTTGTATGCCAAACACTTAATCACTGGACAAAAGGTAATATGGCCTACCTAATCTTAGAGTCAATTTCCAAGCGCGAGGTGGAGCCGGCATTGGCACGAGATTCGTGTATTGTAATCGAATATTTCTCCAGTACCTTGTGCAATCGCAGTCTACTTGGCCAAGTCATCCTTAGCTTTCCTATGGAAAAGGAAAAGAACTCGTTGATACATCAGATGCACGCCATTTCTGGTCAGTGTTGAGGCCCGTCAGTTTGTCCACACTCGTAAGGATTAGCGCTCATGGGCTTGCTACTTATGTCGGGACCAGCGTTCGATTGATTATCGGCGATATGTCGAACCATTTTCCTTTTAAGTATCACACGCCACAAACAGCATGTTCTCGCAAGTTGTCGGGCTGTTCCTTGGTTCTAGCTGGTTCTCGCCTTCCGTCCGTGGCAATCGCTATAATCTTTCCAGCACTTAATTTGGTTTCACGATGGGTCCGACTTAAATTAGATCTAACTCGTTACCCAATAGATTTTTCAATATCTCTTCCTCTTCAATAACAAACCGGGTGACCTCAGTCGACTGCCGATTATACACTTTACTGAAGTGGTAATCTGTCACGTTGAGTGGATTTGTCCCACTGGGTACCCTCAGAGTCAGTAGCGAGATATTCCTGGACGTGACATAATTAGGCCCTGCCTGTCTTCGCGATCGACAGCTAGCATTCAATTCATTGCACTGATTGACACTATCATTTTTATGAGTCAGGTACGCACCGTATAAGAATTAGAATGCTTCACAGGTATTAAAGCTTTGTCTTTGACCAGCATCACTTACCATGTCTGAAAAACTCGATAAATTGTACGCGGATATTATGAAGGCCCATCCTTTTGGGATAGCAATGTATCGACCTTTGCCCTCGTCGGTCTTCGGTCCAGGGTGCTGCGGGTACTTTGATCATGACGGTTCGTGGAACCCAATTGTACATCTCATGGATACGGAATCATTGCTGCGGAAGGGCCTGGAGCTTCCTGACGAGGAACTGGAAAGGGCGCCAGTAGATAACGGGATAACATGGGGCCCTATGGTTTCCTCAAACATCAAGGCGACCAAAGCAAGCATATCAGGCGGAGTGTACGTATAAATTGGCGTCATCTCTGTCTGTAACGCTGACTTGAGTGACAACCAGTGCTCCTGCTACAGGAATTCCGGTCACAGCGGCCGTCGTGTATTCTTATGCAGTCGACAGAGAAGTGGGAGCCGTCCTTCTCACAAGTTCCCCTGTATCACATGAGCATTACATTGGTACCACACCATTCACGAACTGGTGCAAAAAGAATGCGCGTATCATTCTCAAGCGCTGGCCAGAAATTAAAGAACGTAGTCTGTGGATTATAACGTCAACATATTCCACCAAGAAGTGTGCCATAAATCTATCGAGAAGTGGAGGAAGGGGGCTTCAAGTAGGGTTCAACGTTGACGTCTCCGCTTTCGGTCAGGCTGGATCGGGTGGAGAGTGGTATCGGAATAAAATGGACCAAGGATGGGCGGAATACACAACAGAGGTATCTAGCTTTGCCACAGAAAACATTGCATATTGAACTCACTAGCACACTAGGGAAAGACAAATCAGTTGTATTTTTTGGCGGACTGGAATTTCATTATACCAGATTTTTGCGCCAGGCAAGTTTTGTTCTTTTCTCCAGCAGATAATTTTTAGACGATCTTTACCTGCAGGGCTTGCAACAAGTGTCTGGCCACCTAAACTCAGGGGTGAAAACGTTGTCACTACCATAACTGATCCAGAGAATGAAGATGCCTTCTTCGAGGTTCAATGCAAGAAACACCTAGGTCCAGATGACGATGATGAAATAAATCAAACTGAAGAAGAATGGTGACAAAAAGATACTTCAAGTTACTAGTCAATACGAATAGTTGTGTCTAAACGATTTACATAATTCAATGCAAGTAGGTGACAAGACGAAAGGTCGCGTGTCTTACATACCGTCATCATCATCAGAAGCAGAGAATCCTGTCGCCGAAACTCGCGGAAAACTTGTTGATAGCGCAATGACCACCATCCGCGCTCCTGCCTTTCCTCTCCTGAGAGTATGCCATCCTTCTCTTGATAGGAATCGGGAAATTGACCTGAAGGACTGCGAGGAATGGGTAACCCAGAGCCGACTAGAGAAGAGACCGTGACGCGGGTATCATATTGTTTGTCAGAACCAAGAAAGAAATCGTCTTGTTGCCCGTGTCCGACGAAGGTTAGCTTTCGCAAGGTCGTCTTCGAACACTGGCGAAGCGCCAGGAGCCAAGGCTGGAGTAATTCAATATTTCCTTGCTCTCTTTCAGCGACAGAAGTCTGACGTCGCGGTGAAGGAAGCACAAGATCCACGGTCCGGAAGGCAGAATTTTTAAAATCAGAAATGCGTTCAGAGCATCGCCGTCCGGAATGAGAGCTTCCAAAGATATAATTGTTCCATCTAAAGCATGCCATTAACCAAGCCGTACGGGATCATGAAGCAGCCAGATACCTTGGTTGATGTCCTGTATTTGAGCTATCGACAGAGGATTGAAAACACCAAGATCATGACACAGAATCCAGTCAAGTTTCCGGCCGTAGTTTGACATGAATGAGCTAGGAGGACAAGGTCGCTGAAGACGAAAGCATGCACAGGAACAGAGCGCAGAAAGGTCGAAGGAAAAGGTGGAACATCATTTCGATTCTTTGGAGAGCCTTCTGAAGGCGGAGTGACTTCGGCAAGGGCTTTTTCCGAAGCGGAAGACGAGAAAACCAAGAGGATTTTGCAGAGTAGAAGCAGTAGATTGGCCCAAACTAGAAGACGTTCCAGGTACAGCAAAGGAGCCCGACCTTCCTGAATCAGCCTTCTCAAACGCGGAACTAGAAGTTTTTACAGCGTCCATGAGCTTAGAGGCCCGACTAGCACGCTTCGTGTCGATTTTTTGCTGAGAACGGACTGGCAGACGTGAAGTGTCCGATGGAATAGAACTCTCTAGAACCAAAGTCAGAGGACCAGAGTGCAAGAGCCGTCTTTCTCGCGTTGCCAAATAATTGGAAGGCAGCAAACCCTGTACGCGCGAAGAAAAGCTTTTAGTAGATTATACTCATCTTCCCTAATTTTGACCTCAGTCATCACTCTGATGACCATGTCGGTGGAACGTGACAGAGAGAAAGTCGACAGATAATCCTGATGCATCTTTGGTGTTAAATCGAGCATCCGCTTTGAAACGTAATAGGAATCGACATGTCATCATCAACGAAAGAGAATGAGATAGGGCGTACCGCGAACAGGTCCTGATATTCTGCGAGTCTTCTAACAGGCAGCATCAATAATTTCTCGAACGACCATCCTTCGCAATCTGGCGAGTTCTGCTGGAGGGATACAAACTGCCCGAAATCACTGTTAGGGTTGTTCAGATGATGCACAATCTCCTCAGACACATCAGCCAATCTGACGAGGTAAGGTTGATACACCTCCGCCTTTGACACAAAACATCGGAGAGATTCCGACACGCGGTCTGTAGCAGGCGACATGGTGTCCCGAGCAGAACAAAGCGATTGATAGATTTGCTCGTGCAACTTAACGATATCGTCAAACCAATCAAGGAGTCTTGCTACATTGGCAGGTACACCAGCGATCCATGTTTGGCTGTTATGAACTCTGAGTGGCGATATAAAGACCCTGATGCAAATATGAAAACGCCGTATTAATTCTTCTTCAGTTTCAAAGATTTCCTGAATAATGGCTTCCCTCGTTTTCAATACGTCTTGCAGTGCGGAGTCCTTGAAGAACTATTTTCAACACCAGAAGTCGAAGGGTCGGCGCGGTCACGTGGATGCGGCGTCTCTATCGCAAATCCGTGGCAGAAGCAGATGAACCACTTAAAGTGGGAGAAATAACACTGAGTCGGGGAGCCCTGATATACTGCTAAAATGGCAGATACATAAGGATTCAAGGGGCATAAAAGCTGGACACTTACTTGATGGTCATGTTCCTTTGCGTCACTTGCTTTGGAAGAGGTTCCACTGCTCTGAAGATGCTCTCAGCGCTCTCGCTCAAGCCGTCGTTGTCTTCTCTCCATAAAGATGCATTTATGGACGACATCTCGCTTTCAGCAGCTGACAAGGATTCGTCTCGATGAGTCGCATCGGTGACGTCATCGGATTCGGAGGGAGGAATGCCGAATGCCATACGCTCGCGTGCGGCTGCTGACCGGTAGCCGTCGGCCATGGACGCTTCGCCATTTCGTATGAACGTCTTTTTGCGGCTCGCCTCGATGACTAACGGGAGAAGTGTTTCTACGCGGTGCCTGGTATTTTTCTTGTCTAGGTGACCTGATAATTTCATGAGGGCGGTGTTGAGTTTCGATGGTGACGGATCTCTAGGCTTTGGAGTTTTTGAGGACGCACGCCTATTCTTAATCAATTCCCGTAAGTTTGCAGGGTATACAGGCGAATGACTGCGTGATCGTGATCCATAGCGATGGCAAGCAGAATGGGATCTCGGTGTTATGACCGGTGTGAATCCATTGTGTTCTGGAGAGGGAAAGGAAATAGGTGTACAACTAGAACTTCGACGCTGTCCATCCTTCTAGATCGACGAATCGAATAACCTTCTCTTTCGGACTCAGAATCCTGGTCTGTGGACTCTGTTCTCCGGGTGGGCGTAGGAGAGCGAGAGGGCCGGGTGAAGTGGCCACGGGAGGACGGAGAGTGAACTGATTGTGTCCCGGGAGATCGTGATTTTCTAGAGTAGTCATTCTGAGTACTATAATGATGGTCGTTTTCGCCGTCCTCGTGATCGCGTCTGTTTGGATAGCTGTTGTGCTCATCAGAGTATGAAGATCCTGCAGACTCTGAAGGTGGTAAGGAAAATCGGAGATTCTTTTCCGGAGTAGTCGGACGGGTGTCGTGAGCTCTGGGACTGAACCTTTCTGAACGCCATTGTCGCTACCTCCTGGTGGTATGCAACTTCACGTCTAACAGAAAGGCCTAAACCAATCGGCCTATGTGAATAATAGTCCACATTTTTCACCAGCTTTCTGGTACCGCATGGGAATTCGGGATCGCAGTTCCTCCTTGACTCGGCATCGCTTCCAGAACTGGATCCCGAGAGAGAAACCTCCGCATTTGCACAGTCAACTTTCGCCTTTCACGAAGTTCATTCTCGTATCGTCGGTCGAGGTCAGAGTCCTCTACATTCAAGATCTGAGAGGGGTCATCATGATAATACCTTGTCCGCGGCTTTGGAATGTTGGACTGAAAGTTCCTTTTTGTAGAAGAAATTCGTTCAGTATAATGAGACACGAGAGCAACTTGCGGCCCATCGGCCACAGTTGGCGTAGCTGAACGCTGTTCTGAAGGCGACATTTTGATATCTTTTGGAAACTGAAATTTTGATATTATGATGCGAAACTATAGATCAAGAAAAGGTTAAAATCACATTGTTGAAGAGGCTTACCTCTCTGTCTTCTTCGCGACTTGTTTTGTTGAAAGGCGACTTCAAAGTTTGGGAATACTTGCGAGTCAATAAACTTTTCATGGTTTTGAAGGACGAACCAGCCATAGATGGCGAAGCGGTCATATACGCAGTTTTCGGAGAAGTCAAATCAGGACCCGGGGAGCGAAGAGCAGACTTCAGTGCAGGCTTTGCAGGAGATTTGAACCGCGACGCCAGATTTTCTATGGTAGGGGTTCCATTGTTTGAATATATAGTCGGCGTTATTGGCTCATAGCTTTGTGGAGAGAGGAGGGATTCCTGGGATCCGACACGTCTTTCGTCGGCGCCAAAAGGCATCTTGATATTCCTTGATTCAGGAGGGCTTCGGCGAGCACTTTTGGTACCTTCCGGTCTAGAGGATTTGGTAGTCCCCGTGTTGGAAGAGGCTTGAGTCATACGATCTACGGTATCACGCAAAGAAGGAAGGAGATGGGGCTCCAGTTGGGGAAAGCCAGACCGAGTGAGCGAATATGGTGAAGCAGGCGCCAATTTGTGAGGATAATCATCCATGGTAGATTTAACGAGAGAAGATTCCGAGTTCGAAGGCTCTGGAGGAAAGGGAGTATCTGACGTGTTGGAAAATTGCGCGTACTTCGAGTTTCCATATGGACTCTTACTCTTGCGATTTTCCGGATGCTCGCCTTGTCTCGTCGAAGATCTTAAAGGACTTTTTGAAGTAGAACCGCTTGCAGACGCGTAGTGCGACGGAGGTAGAAATGGTCTTGGCTGACAAACTAGGAGTCAATGGACTCGCTTGAGATCTCGATTTTTTCACGGTATTAGAACGCGAGATAGGCATGTTCGGACTACAAATGCACAAAGATGAAAGAAACGAGTCTGTCGCCACCTGATCATGAGCGACCGGCGAGTTCGTGTTTATTTTTGTGGTCAATGACCAAACTCAACGTCGTGATTCCGGTTATCCCATGGCCGAGAACCGATATAACTTTGACTCCCGACCGATTCCATCGTTCAACAGTAGCTTGCTCGCTAAGGCGACGTGCAGATTTATAAGACCGGCTATATGTATCACCGCCGCGATACGATGCGAGGCTGCCGATGCATGGTCGATTTACAAAGACATATGTACCCAAAATTGTGCCGAATTTTCTATAAAACGAGTCTCAAATTTCAGCTCAAGCCATCCAGAAGTTAACGTTCAACGTTCAACCCCCAGCCAATTTTCAAGGACCCATTTCTTTACACTTGCAATGGCACCAGTCGTCAATGGCCGTGTTATCTTCAATTCCATCCCAGAAGGTTTGCCCATCTTGACGCTAGACTCTACGTCGTAGACGCTGACTTTTACTGCCTAGGTTTTCCTGAACCAGGAAAAACCACCATCTACGACACAACAGAAACTATAGATCTCGAAACTGCCCCTTTAGAAGGAGGTTTTCTCATAAAAACTCTAGAGCTTTCCGTTGATCCTTACATGCGTGGGCGTATGCGCCCCGTATCCGTGGAGTCGTATGTGCCCGCATTTGAAATTGGAAAACCGTAAGTAAGGTCAAATTTTGCCCAATGGCAATTCCTTTACAGCGGATGACACCATTCCTTTTTTTTAGAATCGTAGGATTTGGTGTTGGCGTGATCATTCGATCCGAAAACCCCAAGTTAAAGCTGGCGACCATGTATACAGTTATGCGTTTGGTAAGTCGATGTCAATTTTAGAAGGTTTTTCTGATAACTAACGTCCGTTAACTCAAAGAACATAAAAACTATATTATCAGAAAGGACCTCACAGGCTTCCAAATCCTTGACAACCCTTACAACTTGCCCTGGTCAGCATTCATTGGCGTCTTGGGCATGCCTGGTAGGATATTTTTCACGTTGTTTGTCTTCGACGCCACTTTAGTAAATGCACGACCTCGATAACAGGCAATACTGCTTTCATGGCATGGAGAGAGTTTTCTCGTGCAAAAAAGGTATGAAATTAAAGTTGAAAGAAGTCCATTGTTTTGACATCTATTAATCTTACAGGGCGAAACAGTGTTTGTTTCCACAGGAGCTGGTCCAGTTGGATCGTAAGCATCTTATCTTCATTTGGCTTTTCCTAGATATAAACAAAGATCCCCCAGATTCGTCATCCAAATAGCAAAGTTGGAGGGCCTGAAAGTTATCGCGTCTGCTGGATCAGAAGAAAAAGTGCAATTCATGAAGGAAATAGGCGCCGACGTGGCTTTCAACTACAAGACCACGACAACTTCGGATATTTTGGAAAAGGAAGGCCCATCGACATGTAAGCTTGACTGATTCTTTACTATCGCGTCGCTTGTTCTCACCTCGCCAGCTACTGGGATAACGTTGGAGGAGAAACTCTTGATGCTGCTCTCGAGGCTGCCAACGTCGGCGCTCGCTTCATTGTAAGGATGCTTCTTGCTAAAAATAGGATTGGTTTTGATATTGTATCCTAGGAATGTGGAATGATCTCCTCATACAACTCGAAAAGCCCAGTCAACGTATGAAATCCTTTTCAATTTGTTCCCTTTGCCTTGGCTGATTGCTCCTTTCGCAGAAACTGTTCTTGGTTGTCGCCAAGTCCATCTCCATGAACGGATTCATCGTTTCCCGTCTAGCACCTAAATGGAATGAAGAATTCTTCAAGACTGTTCCCCCCTTGTTGCTTCTGGACAAATCAATATAAAGAGGATATATCTAACGGACTGGAGACGGTTGGAGATGTACTCTTGGCTGTTCAGAAGGGCACAAACAAGGCGAAGGCCGTAGTCCACGTTGCAGACGAGTAAATTAACACGACCGCGCGTCATGTAGAGACTAAGTATGTCCTAATTGTAATTATCACAAGTGCCCATTAATACCATGACTGCGCATTCCTTAACAGGCCAAGTGACTGAATGTCGTGAAATAGGCATACTTAGATCGTGGAAGTAGTCTGGTCACGTAGATATGATTCGGATCGTCCAATTGAAGTGCGCTTCTGTTATATATTGTCACAAAATCCACTTCAACAAGTATAAGTAAGAGCCAGTGGACCTCACTGAAATTAATAATATTAAGTTTAAGGCTTGCATGATACATTATAGGTCCAGGGATGTTGCCAATTGCATCTACATAGAAACAAAACGTTGCTGGAATGCTAAAAATAGATAGCTCCCATAAGCTATAGGCGGCTTCACCTCGCTTTTACCCCGGTTCGCCTGTGACGCTCATAACTGGCGGATGATAAACATTCAACAATCTCTGAGCATTGCCTCAATGCATGGGATCTGCAAGCTCCAAGAAGAGCTCGAAGTCTTTTTAGAGAAGTGTAGAACGGTGTCATATTAATCTTTCAATGGAAGAGGAAGGCGTCAAGAAATTTACATAATTTCCACACAACCCATGATTAACTGAAATCTTCATGGCCATGTAGATCACGATTAACAGGCGAACGGAGTATCAAGTATGCCGAACACATGTTGGTTGAAAAAAAAAAAGTCTCATGCGAGGAGGAGAAATGCAACTACGTTCTCAGTTTACAAGTGCAAACTCTAAGCCGAAATAGTATTGCAAACCGAAAAAGGTAACGAAGGCAGGGTGGTTATATCAATAAGATAGACTACACACTTGAATTGGTGAGTTTCCCATTTAAAACCAGAATCTACTTGGATATGTCTGGATATGTACGTGTGAACATTCAATCCTGGTTCAGAGGACTTGTGTTGGTTATTAATTCTTAATACTACTAAACTAGGAAGTCATTGTTTGCGACACCAAAGACGAGTACCATCCCTTCTCCTGATAACCTTGAAACCTCTTCTAGGAATTCATCAGTCAAGTCGCCCTGCATCGGGAAAATGATTTGAACTTTTGCCAATTGAGCAATTGGCGAAGTGTTTGGTTCTGAAGTCAAGTCTATCCTCTTTTCATGCCATCTAGCAGATAACATTGCCCCAACAGATTGCAAGTCGGCAGAAACAGGACCATGGAACTCGAAGGATCTGAGGTTTGGTAGGAGAGGATGACCAGATTGGTACGAAGGATGGAGCACCTCCACGAGCCTTTGTGTGAGTCCTATTGAAGTATCTGAGATGGCCGCTAAATGAAGATCGGACAGTGAAGGTATTGCTTCGAGGCAGGGGATGAGATCGTCATCGAGGAAATGCTGTTTCCGAATATGCAGTCGTTGAAGATTGCACGAAGACCTCACAACGAGTGAGCTGATGGCCGAGAGAAGGAATCCATTGGGTCCGCTATAATGAATGCGCAAGTCGCGTAGCGAGGGAAGTGTAATATTATCAAGAAGAGTTATAGCTGCGCCTTTGATGAGCGTGACATCAAGGTATTCCAGCTCGCAGTGAAGCGGATTGAGAGTTGGTGAGGAGAGGAGGTCAGGGGAATATACACTTTCGAGGTGGCATTCCTTGAGATTTGGAGATCGGCGACAAACCTTGAGGCATTCGCCGACGGTCAAGAATTGCGTTTTGAATTTTCGGAGCTGTTCCCAGGGTAGAACCATGGCAGCAAAGTTGTATCCCGACAAATCAACATCGAGGAGCTTAGGTGCGGAGAGAAACATGTCGGGAGGCTCGCTGAATGTAGAAATCGTGCCCTTGGGTGGGCGTATGCATACCGATGTCAGCATAGGAAACTGGCTGTCTTTCAGAACATCGTGGCACTGTGGTGGAAGAAGACAATCCAAACTATGCCAATACATAGATCGCGTGACCAAAACATCCATGATGGCTCGAAGAGAACAAAAAATAGATTCGTGCTCGTCGTCGGTCGTCAGCTTGATATGAAGAGGCGATTCTTGAGCACGGAGCAGCCAATCTCGAAGAAGATGAACCTGTGAGCCATGTGTCTTGCGCGACACGTGGAGGGACACCGTGTTCCAGAGGAGGGGCGTCGACCAGGCAATATCCCGCCATTCTTTGCAGACTCCACCGAAAAATAGAGGAATATGTCGTTCGGTCGTTTCTGACGGGGAGTGGGATACGAGTCGAAATATCTCTATGAGGATTTCAGGAGGGAGTTGTGCGGTGAGCGACAGAGCGTTGATCTTTCTTCTCAGTATAGTCCGCCGTTGACTGAGGCTCTCTATTGTTTTCTCTACTCGAATCATCTCTGCTTCTAGGCTTGCTGCAGTTTCCTAAGATCCAAAGAAGGCATAAGAATAGCTCATGAGTGACAGCGACCGAACTGACTTACAAGGTGAAGTAACGATTCAGAAACCTCACGTTCCAACTCTGGAATGTCGACTGGGTCTTGGACACTCGAGCTGCATCTGGCGCACAACATCGTAGTCAAAAATTGTGATTCCGGTGAATACACTGTGGAGTGGAGCCGGGGTCGAATTGTCAAATCCAAAGGGTTAATGAACAGAAGGAGTACGGCTCATGACAGTCGCCCCTCGACCCCGGTTTTTAAGATGAAACTCACGTTTCCAACGTGGTGGCCAGTACCCTTGAAAGCGTGGAAAGTTTTCTCTCGCCACCAAACTCCATTTCAGTTCCGTATCAGCCCAAGGGTCGGCTCTAGCCAACTATAATTTGATAGCATCAAGCTCTTTATATGACGTAGAGTTCGTTCGACGTTCTGCCATTATTTGTTGATAGAAAATTGACCGTTGATGGATGGAGATGGTGGTCCAGGACGAAAACGTGGTCGTTGCATAATTCAAATTCCGACGTTTGGTTTCTCGCCAACGTTATTCGGACGTTCAACGTTCAACCCCATGCCAGTCCTTCTCGAGGCATGGGACTTGTCGAGAAAAGACACCCCGGGAAATTTCCCAGCTCTCTGGTCAATTGCGGTGCTTCTCCGCTCACACGACTCGCCCATGGCTGCCCGCACTTGATCCCAAGCTCAACATACGATGGGACTATCCCATCTCGAAGAGTCTCTTCAAATTTCAAGAAGCCGCACTCACCTTCTCATGCCGCAGTGCGTATATGAGATACCCTGGCTCGCCGGGCCCGTCCAGCGTTCTCGGAGCTTTCCTTGGACCTGCCACCGGATTTGTCGGAAACATTGAGGGAATGACTGGAGTAGTTTTTTCTTTTTTAAAAGAGGTCCCTGAAAGGCTTAGTACTCCGTGCCGGCAACCTTTGTTCGAAAGTTAGGGTGGGCTGGACAATGATATCATTTTCACCGCCTCGTCTTGACTCTTCCAAAATCAAACGAAAATTTTCGCTACCGACCGTTGACTGATGCTCTATCTAGATTCTGCCTCCCCAATCGCGGTCCTTTCAATGTTCACCTCCGTGTAAAAGATACATTACGCTTTGCCGACAACTGCGTCGGGCTTTCTTCAGTATGCGGAAAGGAGGCTCCCGATGATATCCACTGAAAATTTCTACGTCAATGATGAGTCCAGAATTCAGAATCCAGATGGCCGTTTCATGTTACTTACATGGTATTGTCCTGATATTGAACTTTCCATGCTCTCTCCAAAGCATTAAAAAGTTTCAAGTTCGAGATCTTGGGTGAGCAACAAGGTAAGATTGTGTCTGCAGTCTCCATGAGCACTTGCGACTGATCGCTACTGTGAGGGGGTTTATTCTCGGAAGCAACCAAATTCAGAACCAGTTGAGGTTGCAGCCTTGACTCAGCTCGAGTGCCGCTCCCGCGAGTCAATGTGGCGCACATTACCGTAGAAGGAATCTGGGGCTTTGATTGACCTGATCGTCTCATCATTTAGAGCCTGCCGTGCCTGGCCGAACAGAGGTGGCACCTTGGTACCAATTACTTTGCTCGTACCTTTATTTGTATTGCTGCCGTTCTCAAGGCAATCGGTAGCAATATTTATTATTTATTTTCAAGCGCCCATAGCGACGAGCCATGACAACTACAAGCCTCAGGTAGGTGCTGCTAGCTTGCTAGTAGTGGTATAGTAACTCGACCGTGGGCAATTTGGGTTAATAATTGGTAATGACCATTGACCGAGTCCATTCAAATACAACAGGTAGTCAAGTATGTATATACATAGTCGTTATTTTCATGAAACATGGACTCTCGGCGGTATCATAATAGATAGGATCAAAAACCACGACATGGTACTCACATACTATGTAACACCCAATCATCCAACCGCTTTGCCTCCATGCTTGACACGTACCTTACATAGCTCAGATCATATCTCTACCTATATTTTCCAGCCCTATCACACAACCCAAGACTGGAGAGACTATAGCTTAAATTCCCATGGCTTCAGGGACCCATTCAAAATGTGGCTTGGGTGCACCATTCCAACCATAGTACTACTGACATCATTCAACAGATTGAAAATCTGGCCCCAGTAGCCGGACCATCGACTTTGGGATCTATCTACTTACCTGCGAATTCCCTCAGGCTGCTCTGGCTGGCTATTAATACCTCTCACTATCAGCCAATTACAAGTTCCGACGGAACAGCTTCCCATGTCCATGGAAGAATAGTATTATGTATAAATACTGTATGTACAGGGGGTACATAAGCACTCACGAAATTTATAGACCCCTGCTGATGGACATGACCGGTACCGGTACCGGTGTCGGCGGTCGAACAACTGACAGGACTCAGGATTTATCAAGCTTATAAACAAAGACCCTTTTTCCCAAAATTGACACAGCGTACCTGCTTCGTGATCAACATCTCAGGTAAGATGGGACACCCCCCCGTGCGCAGAGGGCGCTAGATATGATGAAGCGGAAAAGAGTCACAGGCTGTAAATTTAAAATACTCGAACGAAAATGAAGTATGGATTGGTAGTGAAAGGAAGGTAGTTTCAACTGATGGACCCACATGTGCAGGTCCACGGCCCTCACCTTATAAAGAATTGACTATGCTGTGCGGATTGCCAAGCGTGTCCAATGACTCAACTGGTCACTTAAAATGAATTTTTGACAGTGCGCATAAGTAGATGGCCTGCACGCGGTACCGGTCCATTAGTAGCAGTATCTACTCCAAGTCTCCAACTCGCGCTTGCTACTCAAGTTTCTAAATATATGACTCTCCAGTTCAACAGAGATCTTTGTTGTTCAATTTCCCCATGGAAAGAGAGAAGGATCTTCAGGCGCGAGAGGAAAAAAAAATAATATGTATGTAAGACTGGGAGAGATTCTGTACATATCGCCGCTAGAACAAAGAACAGATATGTACATTGTAGGTTAAATATAAACATTCGAATTCGAAGATTGAAAGGCTCGTGTGAATGGGCATCGAAAGGCAGCTGGATAATGAGATTCGAGAGGGAAGTAATTACTTATCCGGAGTCTGTACACATGGAAAGAAGCTCGGTGATGCATATGAACCTATAGCCCCCGGGAGGAATTTATATTTACAAGGACTAGCAGAGAAAAGTCAAAGAGAGCAGGCTGTGCGATTTGTCAAGTGCGTTTTCTGTACATATGAGCTCGACTGATCGCTTACTACATAGTATGTTAAACGAACTGAACAGTGGGCGTAGATGCCCGTGCGGGTTCTATTGGCGCGCATCTCCTTGATGTTTAAATCCCAGTTGGAGGTCTTGTTATTCATAGAGAAAGATCTCCAGGAAAAACATAATAATAGAAACTCTGCGCTACGTGCCAACATATCGACTCTCGAATGAAAAACAAAAAAAAATCTGCATGCAGAGGTTAAATTTAAACATTCGAATTTCGAAGGTCTGAAAAGCACATGTAAATCTGATGACAATGAAGGGGGGCAGCTATTTCAAAATTTGCGACGATCAGTGGATAATTGAGAAACGTTATTTTCTGCTACTGCCTGCAGGAAAAGAAGCCTTCACTGATGGACCCACAGCCCGCAGGCCCACCCGCACGAGGCCAGGCGGATTTCGGAACAAGAAAAAGAGACACAGAGCGAGCGTCAGACTTGTCAAGCTGCGGTATGATAGAGCAGACTGCGGTGCCAACTGAGATGCGGTCCTCTTTAATCGAGCTCGACTCGTCGAGGCTTGACACTGTGCATGGAAGGGCCCTCCGTCGCCGCGGAGTCAGTAAAAAAAATACGACGCAACCCCCAAGAAAGCACGTACGTACGTACCTCCATGGCATTTGCTTAGAAGATTCGTTGTTTCAGGAGACACGAGGCGCATTATGTCTTTGACGGAGAAAGATGAAAGATCGCTCGTAGATTCGCAGAAATAGGAAAGGTTTTAGACTACCGCGACCGTGACGTGCCCGTACGATATCTCCGAATCCGTCGTGTAAAGAATGACGCGGGCATCTGCATCTCCTTGGACATACATACGTGCAGAGCTGCACAAGATAGAGTAGCGGGCCACGGATCATTGACACGTCGTTCGTTGAGCCCGTCCAGTGAATGATCTATCAGGACGTGCGTGTATTACTCGTATCTCGTATAGGGAGGAGCCTGCTGATCATCTTCTTGGAGAGTGAGGAGACAAGCGCAGGCTACGGATAGGAGGGCTGGATAGGGATCAACCCGAGGTAATGGCGTAGGCGTAGGGTGATGCTTGGGGTGACGGGAAGGAGAAAAGGGTGATGATGCCCGGAAGGAGTGCTGTGTCGCGCGTAGGAGTTAGTCTTCCGAGGGCATGGGTAGTATTTACCCATTATTGGGCGTTGTCCGGAAATTAAGGAGAGAGAGAAATTAATGAAGGCGCAAAGCACAGTAGGTGGTGGAGTGGTGGCTAGCGCGCGCTGATTCGGTCCAAATTACTTGATGTGCAGTTGATGAGGACCGTCAGCTAACACTGAAAATGCATGCCAAGGAGATAGGACGATCCTAACGGAAAGAGAAAGAACCAGGAAGACGGGGATCAACGCAGGCTAGGCCCGTGATCATGATTATGATTGAAAAGCATTTGAGTGAAAGAATATTTCAAGGAGCCTCATGATGAGGGGATGACAGGCAGCATGACAGGCAGGGCATCTCGGTAAGAGGGGAATTCCCATAGAGACGAGGCCTGGGGACAAAAACGGGGCATGGGCGCTGTTGGGTAAGCAGTGCATAGGGCAAGGCAAGAAGAACAGATGGTGATGGAAGATGGCGATGATATGGACAGGCAAAGGGCGGAAGGAGTTTCGGATCGATGATCAACGAGAATGAGATTTGCCTCGGTGTAATAATAAAATTAGAGTAGTGGGACCGCTGTGAATTTAAAGCACTCGGACTTGACTGGCTCACTCTTAGTCCCCGCCACCAAGAGAGATGTTAGCGAAACCGATTGGACCTCGGAGCAAATCCAGTTCGTCGCGCCCCGGTGGTCCGCCCACTCTGTCTCTCTCCTTCTCATCCAATGCCGCTGCTGACCCATCCGCAGAGTCCCAGTCGCAGGCCACCCTTGTCTCGCGCTTCATTGCGCCGGTCCCTACCCTAGCCACTCCCAGTCCCCGCAAGCCCGGCCCCTCTGCCCTGCGCCCCAAGCTTGCCCTTGGTCCCATCGCTCCCCCACGTGCAGAGGAAAAGACCATCCATCCGCAGGAGACCTACTCCCTTGAGAACCACGGCGGGAGTGCCCTGCCGGTCCTGCCTCTCCCCAGACCCATCGATCCTCTCGTCGAGGATCTGAGGCAGGCCGTCAACAACGCCGCCCTCGGCCACTCCTCCGATGCCGCCTCCACCCCGTCCTCCGTCACTCCCGACCGCATTTCCCCGCCCAGGGAGCGTCGGTCCAGCTCCCCGAGGTCCACCGCAGACGGCGTCAACGGTCTGCTGCTCCCCATCAAACCCACCAAAGAGTTCACCGACGAAACCCTCGAGATCCTCTCCCGCCTCGGCGAGGGCGCGGGCGGCGCTGTCCACAAAGTCCGCGACACGCGCGATGGCATGCTCTACGCCCGCAAGACGATCACCACGCGCGAGGTCTCCATGCGCCAGGTCGTCCGCGAGCTCAATATTATCTCCACCTCGGGCCATGCCAATATCGTGCAGTGCTTTGGCGCGTATATGAGTCCGAGCAGCTCCGAGGTCAAGATTGTCATGGAATATTGTGAGGGCGGCAGTTTGGAGGCTGTTGGCAAGAAATTGCGCCAAGTAGGCGCCGTCGTAGGTGAGAAGGTCGCTGGAAGAATCGCGGAAGGTGTAAGTACATTGCGAGGAACGTTGGCTTTCCGTCTAAATTATCTTTTTAGGTTTTGCAAGGACTTGCGTACCTACATGCTCGACGAACAATTCACAGAGACATCAAACCCTCCAATATCCTCCTCTCCCGCGAAGGCGTCGTCAAACTCTGCGACTTTGGAGTCTCAGGCGAACTCGTCAACTCTCTCGTGGGCACCTTTACAGGAACTCTCATTTACATGGCTGTAAGTCTGCATCTTCTCCCTTTCTCCCGTTTCTCTCATCTCTTTGCAAACTACAGCCCGAACGCGTCTCGGGAGGAGGCGAATACACGGTCCGGTCGGACGTATGGTCGACAGGAATATCTCTGCTTGAGCTCGTGCAGAACAAATTCCCGTATCCTAGCGACCTTCCCACTATGGATTTAATTCTGAATATTACAACCGGCGAGGTGAGCTGCTTTGCTTTGCTCGACGACAAAAGTTCACACCTTTGTCGTCCTGACCACCCGAATAAACGATAAGCAACATAACTGACTACCTAATTCCCCCCATCACAGCCTCCCAAACTCGAAGACGATCCTGATGCGGGTATATCATGGAGCGATGATATGAAGGACTTTATACGCCAAACGTCCGTCATCTCCATCATCTCCTTTTCCCTTTTCTTTCTTTGACTGACCCTATCTCCTTATGGCAGGCTGATCCAAGATCCCAACAGACGCCCCACGCCCCGAGAAATGCTCGCCCACCCGTGGATCGTAGGGGTGATGAAGCAGGAGGTCCACCTCGCACGGTGGATGCGCCAGGTCTGGGGGTGGTCGAGGGGCAGGAGGACGAGCGGGGACGACGTGGGTGCTGCGGATCCGAATGTGAAAGGCAGCAGTGAGAGTCTGTCCAGGCCTTCCACGGGCGAGTCGGTCAGGTCGAGGAGGTCGCCTTGAGTGGGGTAGGAAGAACCTTGGACGGACGTCCAAACGTAGGGAGAATTGGGAAGGACGGGACGGGGCATTGAGACCTATGATCGTTCTGTGAACTGCTGGTGTGGACGAAGAAGAAGATGCGAACGAAAGCTGACTGGGCTGGACTGGGATTGTATCCCGTACTCTTCATCGTGGCGCGAATTTAGCCATCCTTTCCTCCATTCTGGCTGGTCCAAGGACGCACTGATTGGTATACAGGCGGAGGATCATAGATCTTCTTCCTGCTAGTTAACCCTCTTGTATTTAAAGCACCACGCGCTAGTTCTGCGTGGCAGGGGCTGCTTCCTCTTCCTCCTCCATTTACTCCTTCTCTCACTGTCTCGCTCAATTCACAGCTGACTGGACCCCGCCTGACTGGACTCGGGCGTAATCATGCTATTTCTCTTTCTACGTGCTGCTGGCGTGTGCGCTAGCAACGCAGTGCTTCTTCGTCCTGTCATCGATTTCTATCTCGCTCGCCCTGACCCTGCTTACCTCTGCTTTATCCTACTCGCTCGCTTACTCTATCATTCCCCACCATCTATCTTCCCCTCCTTCTCCTCCACTCGTCGATACCTTTGCCTGACAACATTCCCTTCCATTTCCAACACTTCAATCTCAACATATGCACGGACTAACACTAACACTCAAGAAACCTCTAGCCCTTATTCCTCGCTTCAAATGTTTACTTCGGACTTCTGGATGCACTCACTCATTCTCTCTTCATTCTTTACATCGTCGATCGTTACTTTCTCATTTTGTTTATTGTTGTAGTTTCGCACCATCTCTTGACTTATACTATATACATATGCATAACCTTCTTCTCTTCTCTTATTTCTGATATCTTCCGAGTCGAATTGGGCTTTTGCTTTTACTTCTGTTGTTGTTCCTTTTCTTTAACTTTGTACACTGTACATTCTCTCACTTTACATACATACATACATATGTGGTACCTGTTGTGTTATTGGTCCTTTCAGCTGCTATCGCCTTTTTCTCCTAGGATCCTTCAAATTCCCCCTGAATTCTTTTATTACTTGTACTTCCAACCTACTCTAGTATCTACATCCGTCGTTACTCCAAAGTCAAACTCAAACTCAAAGCTTGTCTGTCGTATATCTGTGTCACATTTTATCTACTTACCAGTACTACCGTTCAGCTGTCGATCACTGCTCAGGCTGTTCTCCGTAATTAAAATTGAAATTTCCGCCGTGGTTTGGAGATGTGGGCACGGGCACAAGCACTTGGTGGAAAATGATTAGCTAGCACGACTCTGAGACCCAACGAAGGAAGAGTGACTGCTTTCAGTGTATTTCCAATTTTTTTCTTTCAGTGAGTGTCCACCGCAGTCCATTTTTTTGATCTCTCCGACGGAACAAAAGGCATACAAATATACAGATTACACAGACATCTTAGCTAGACAGGAGCACTCTGAGAGCAGTGAAGTTACGAGCGAGATACGGAACTTCCCCATGCGGCGCTAGTGAGTGAGGATACGTGAGGTTGCCTTCCTGTCGTCATCGAAAGGACACCCTTGGGTCAATGACTACGAGATAGAGAGGAGAGACAACTAACGGAATAGCCTCTAGAACACCATTGATGTTCTGAATGTACTGGTCGAGGTCAAGCGTGCTATCGACCAACTCGCCGGCTTGGTTCTTGAGTTTAGCGACGAGCAAATCACCGTTAATGACGTTGACATCTTCCGCAGCGTGGCTGAAGCCTCGCGCCCCCCATTTCAGTTGGTCGTCTACATTGCCAATAAAGTTGTCGAGGGGAAATGAAGATAGGACAACCGTCTCATTGTCTGGTTTTGTTGCAGAGCGGAGAGGTGGCCATAGGTCATGGCGATTTTTTCGGTTAATTCTGAGAAACGCATCGTAGTGGGATGGGAAGATTTAGCAAGGTTCCAGACAATGAGATGAATGATGCTAACTAGGTGTTTGAGGCTGGCAAGGTGATCTCACGAAGGGGGATCTTGGAAGGTAAGGTGAAGAATTTCGAGGTTTAGGAGCTGTTCTTATACTTCTGGCATGCGAGGGTTCTTTTGGCACTGTAGGGACGGCGAAAGTGAATTTCGCGTCGCCGACCTCCTTGTCCGGAAATTAAGGTTGTATTTCATGTTGGCAGTCCTTCTCATTCCAGTTACATATAAGGTTTGAAGCGCCTAAGAATGGCACGAATGAGACCCTTTTCAAAGCGTTGTCGAAAAAGGCCTCAGGCGAGAGATAATCCCGATGAGAGAAGTTAGTTCGACAACCACCGACCACTTGACATCTCAACCGCGGAGTTTCAATATTCTCGTTAACATTGATGTACATCTGTGGGACTGGATATTGATATTGAAGATCTCTTGCTCTCGGGTGCGACGAATGAAATATAAATAAATGAATATTCAACGCCAATTCCAGCAAGTTGGCAGCTGCAAGGTTCAAAGCAAGCAAGATCACAAGACACTCTGAGACGAAGTCGCCGGTTCCAATGGACATCCGAGAGTAGCTTATGATCAAGAATAGTCACCTAAGAATTGACAGTATGCCGCTGTAACCACCAAAGGGACAGAGAACGACAGAGAGAAAGGCCTTGAATTGGCTTTTGAATGCTTCTATTTTGGTTTATGTGGTCCCGTTCTCCAGTAAATCTGGATTTCGGAAAGTGCGGCGCACCTGTGCGCCGGTGCGTGCGGCGGCAAACCCCGACTTGCTACACGTGAGCCAAACGCGTCCTCCTCACTCCCTCTCAAGTTCGCGTTCCCGCGTGGCTGACCTCACGCCTAATGTATTTCCTCTGCATGAGGGGATAAAACTGTACATAGCCTTGATATTTAAATGATGCAGCTATATTTTGATCTCTGTATGCTGAAACCGGCGTGTAAGTTCAATATAAATTATGACTTGATACAAATAAAATAAGTAGGGTTATTTGGATAGATTTACGGTAAAGCCTGTAAAGCCAGATATTTTTAGCACGGACCCGAGGATGGTGCCCCGGAACACATCAGAACTCGTCCAGTTCTGGGCTGGGCGTGATGTGATTGCAACATGAAGGTAACCGAGCTTACGGAAAAAAAGTCAATTACAAAGGCTTTTTTTAGAGTCATGTAAGTTCTTCAAATGGGTAAGAGTGAGTGTATGATATCATGTCATCCAAACATTAAAAATCCTTCTCCTACGATTTAAGGTGCTGTAGGAACTTAAAGGAAATCTATTGTTAGATACACTTCCCTTTCTGGCAGCTAGCTGGCCTATGCGCACCCACCTTACGGCTTTTGCCGCCGCACTTTGATGGCGCACAAGTGTGGCGCACTTTCCAAGAACCAGAAGCTCTCCCGTTCTCAGTCTGTTTTCGTGCACGCACAGCCACAGATTGCCTTTTTAATTACTATGCACATGTCCTTCCCGTTATCCGCTCTGTTAATCTCACCAGAGGCAACCATGTCATTGGCTTCGTTTAAACATCTGAGCAACACTTTGCTCTCAGGACGTACGTTTAATTAGAGGAACATGGTGTTGGAATATTGAGAAGTTGTGCGAGCATTCGCAATGCATCATTGCGAGGGCTTTTAGCATGCCTTCCGGTTAGGTACATTTTAATTTTGTAATGGTCCATTCCTGCCGCCACCTACCCTTATTGTTCTTTTTTATTCCCAGCACATAGTCTACATATATAAGTACCTACCATGTATTTTAGTTCCTCATCCGTTTGCCTCCTCGTGGACAGAGGTCAAACGGAATTTTATTGATTCTTTCTCTGATTACAACACATGAGAGTTGGCAACTTGGCGGCCACAGTGGTGAGTAAGCACTAAAGTACTCTACATGCGAAGAACAATAAGGTGCCATACGATTACCCTTTCGAAGGCGCTCTGGGTGATAACGTCGCGTACTAAGTCACGATGAACATGCTAGAACTTGAACCAAACAACAGCCTTGGTTCTGACAGGCGCTGAGGGCGCTATCACAACTAAGTAACCAAATTAAACATACTTAAATTGACGAGGAAGACTTGGATCGAATCATACCGTACAGAACACTGTTCTGGTGGAGGTGAATGCTTGGGTATGAATATTTATTTCTTCTATATATAAAGAACCTGATATTGGTCTTACCTCGAATAAGATTTATGAATACCCGAGCATCGATTTCGGTAACTGCACTTCTGAGGCAAAAGAAAATAGGGCGTCATTCATGATACCTCTGAGTAGACGATGCGCGGAGTGAAGCAGAGCTCAGTTCGACAGCAAAGCCCTACGAAGTTTGCATGCAGGTTTCACCAACACAGAATACTGGTGCCACTTGTCTACCTTCGGTGCAATGGCTTCCCAATATTTCTATTCGGTTCCTAAATTTAAATTCTATATTGCCATGTTCAATCAACAACTTCACAGATCGCAGATACCCTTAATAACAAATACAATGCCTTTTTCTCCCTGGCTTAAAGCTCAAACACTTGGGAAAAAGGGAACGTATACGTAGAGTATATATATAATGTATCTAATTAGCCAGTGGTATGTGAGTATGTAGGTAGATACGAAACCGGCGATGTCCCAATGAAGGAATAACTGCTTTCAGTGTAAGACGACTCGTTCTGGGGGTTATGCACTTTTCTGCTGGCAGGGCAATGTCAACGTTCAACTTTCAAGAGGCTTCAATTCAAGTTAAATAACATTACATATACAATTGGATTCCCCCTTGTACGAGACTTGATCTTTCAATAAGGAGATATTCAACACTCTGACCCCCTCCTTCCGGCCGTGGTCTGCATAGCCAATGGAGATTTTTCAATAAGCGAGGAGACGCAATTCTTTGAATATTTTAACGAGCTTACCGCCGTCTGAAAACATAAAACTTGATGCTGTCTTTCTCCGTTACTGGAAAGATCAAATACGAGAGAGTTTTGCACTTCTCGAAACATACTGCGAGGTGCTCCTGGATGAGGTCTTCCCAGCGCTTAAATACCACAGCGTTCGCGCTCAATATGAGCCGTCTGAGTGACTTGAAGTGATGAATTGAAGCTGTTATTTGCGTTAAAAAATTCTAGGTCGTAAAAAGAATGAGCGAGGAAGGTAAGATAATATTTCAAAGTAAGAAAATAGGTATACCTCGTCCAGCTTCCTCATTTTCATACCGAGTTCTTGGGCTGCCGGGAACTGCACTGCAATTTCACCGACTTGTTCAGCGGTGATGTTGTTCGAATTGATCATTAGCGAAACCTGCTTTACGCTCTCGGAACGAGGTCCGATGTCCAGCAAGGGTGCTAAATTAGGCACCTCCGTCTCAACGAGCACAGTAACCTTCTCTATCGGACGCTCGCTCGTTATATAACGAACGACGTTCATCGGCAGCCTGCTTGACCAGGTTATAATGCTCAGCTTGGGAAGGGTTCCAGACGGGAGGAGATTTTTAGTAAGGATCGCCGATGTGAGGGAAGATGAACATTGGAGCTCTCTCAATTGATTTTGGTTCCGTAGGAACCGACCCATTTCGGAATTAAATTCCATTGTAGTGCCGAATTTCCTCAGTTGGAAGGTGGTTTGGCCAAGCAAATGTGCCACGTTCTCATCGCGCCCATCTGAAGCCCTCAAACGCAATTCCAGGGTTTGGAGATTTGTGAGCAGCTTCAATGCTGTGGCGAGAAGCGTCATGTTGTTCTGCAGGACATTTCGAAAGCCTATGAATTTGATGGGGTTCCCAAGCCTCTTCATGTGTTTCAGAGTTTCCAAGGTAGACCTTGGTTTGGTAATAGGGTAAAAAGTGGTTGCAAATAGAATGGTGAGTGACCAGACGTAAGGAGCGTTACGCTTGTAGAAGCAGAGGGAAACCAGGAAGTTGATGGTGCGCTCGACAGACATCCTTGGTATAATTCTATAGAGAATTCGGTTGGAGGCATTGGAGAGGCGCCGGCTCGTTAAAGACAAGCGGTGCAAGTCGCATGGAAGGCAGTACGAAAGTATCCTTTCGTAGAGCTCTTCCGGAAGCTTGTAAATCCCATGAGACTTTGAGGCAGAACTACTATCCATATTTGAGGATTGCATGCTCTTGAGGCCACGACTTGAGCGGTTCATGAGGGAGTTAGACTAGTACAGCAGCTGGATGGAGTCCCAGATGCGATATGTAATGAGAGCAGTTCGTAACGAGTATTCGTTGGACGCTGTTGAATGCTGGGACTGGTTGAAAGTCGACTATTTTTAGTCCATGATGCTTCCATCATCTGATATGATTATGTCATTATTTACCACGTCATATTATTACACAGCGGCACACTCCGAGTCAGCCGCATCAAGAACTTCTCGTGTACGGCCAACTCTATCGTTGTAATCGCATGAAATTCAAGAACGCGGTTGCAATCCTAAGTACATGATTTATCTGGTCCCACTATTGACTTGGTAGCCGATAAAATATTTCTCGGATATTGCCCAGACAAAAACGTTCCTCATTTAGCCCACTCCACCTTCGAGTTGTGATCATTCCCTAACGTCATACAATATGCAGGACTCAAATGCTGCGACGACTCTATGGTGGAACCTCCACACTTCCTTTATTCGTGACCCCCATGTCTAGTTTCCTGTTTCCAACGCCTTCTTTGCCTCAATCTAGCTTGACGCCTTCTCACTTTCCAGGCGTATCTCCCGACTCGACCACTACTTTGCAGAATGTCTTGAAAGACAATCACGCAAAGTGGCATATCTTCTTCAATGAGAAACGCTTCCACAAGTAGGTTTCAATTTATTTGATGCAATATTACTTTAATAACCTGTCAATCAGTCACGCAGCTCATAGGGCCATCGCTGCATGGTCATTAGGCGCCAATAGTCAGGCTATCCAATCTGCTTATGAAAAAGACTGCAGTTACGAGAAACCCGCCTTTAAATCGCCGGAGGAAATAACGTTTGAGAATTTCAACGAGTATCTCGGAGATGATAGGTATATGAATTCATTCGTATAATACCCCTGCAACTGCATTTCTGATTGTCCTTAGATATTTCAACTCTTACATACATTCTTCACTTCCTATGTCAAGGAAAAAGGAGTCACCGCTTCAATTGAGGACTTTGTATTTTCTCGCAGGGGAACCTGGGATCTGGTTCAGTCAAAGGGGACTTGCCTAAAGAGAAGCAACCCCAGATGCTCAGTCGTTTCTTCAGTGGTGTCCTGCACCCGCTAATCCATACAGGATACGGTGCAGAATTTACTTTACCAGGAATGGTTGTTGAAGGTCAGTCTAAATAAACTCAGATATTATTATTATATACTAACTTTGGCCATTGTATATTAGGCCTTGCCCAAACGGCGGTACATTATTCCTCGCCAGTGGCCGAGCTCCTAGAGCACTTGAAATTGTTTGAAGAATCCAATAGCCTGATGGATCCGAACCTCGTCGCAAATGCCGGACGGGCTATTAGGAGTGCGTTTGACAAGACCGTCAATGCCTTCGACTTGGCGTTGGACAAGGCACTCCCTGAAAGCCACTATTCTGCATCTAATTCTACTGGCGCCCCTTCCAAGTATGATAACGCAGACGACAGTCAGCAGGGCTTTAATTTGACCAAGTCCTCTGCTGACGTAGCAGGACCGCATGCACTGACGATTCTGTATCGTGTTCTGAACGATTCTCAATTCTTTACATCCAAAGCATTGGCCGACGACGAGAATAACATGTTTGAATATACGATTCGTAAACATGGAGATGCGTTGGCCAGTTATGTCGATCAGTGGCACGTCACGGGGGAGACTGTAGACAAGAAAATCGAGGAAGTTGTCTGGGCCGTTTGTGTGCTCTATGGCGTAGCTGGTTGGACTCATCGTAGATTGACGGAGGGCAAGAAGTTTAACGCTGACTTCTTCTTGTGAGTGCTCACTCTAAGCGATATTATTATTCTAATGTTTTGCGACAGTATGCACCTCGTCACCTCTTCGATCTTCCTTCCAGCTTTATGCGCCGAGCTTCCTCCAGACTCTCAAGTGCGCCTGTTGAAAGCTTATTTTGCTGTTGCATTGGCATGGGCCATTGCCCGTGGCCGTCCTTCTTTGGATGTGAAAGGCTTCGTTGAAGCACTGCAGGATCCTAAATCTTTGTCGGCTCCTTCCTCTAAGCCGGCATGGGAGAGCACATGGTTGAGAATGGTGGAAGAAGCGAGGACCCATCACGATGAGCACCTCACCAAGATTATCCGAGCACTTGCTGGTTGGGCCTCGGCTTTTGGTACCAGGAAGTCGAGGGCCAAACTACCATCTTCCAATGCAGGCGATCTCCAAAATAAACTGCTGACCGAGGATGAAGCTTATTCTGCAGGACTTGGAATGGGCTTGGGAAGACCTAAGGAAGGCTCATTCAGTAGTGCTGGAAGTATTACGGATAAATCCACCACAAAGACAGGAGCTGCAGATTTCATGCAAAGCGATGTACCTCCTCCAGCTAATTATCCCGACTTGAAAAAGGGTACTACGGGAGCAGATTCTGACTCAAATGTTCTGCCGCCGACTGAGCTTCCAGGCTCTGAATATCTGGATGGGCGTCTATTCGCGATGGTGGCAGTTCTGACACTTAATCGGATGGGATGGGAGCTGGACGGGAGGAAGGAAAAAGAAAAATGGGTAAGGAAGGAGGTCAGCGAGATGAAGAAGAATTCTGGGACTTCGTTGGGTTTTTCGCACGCGATGTTAGTCCACGACTCTGAACGCAGCAGCCCAAAGCTCTGAAAATTAGCCAACTTGTTAAGGAATGGTTAGCAATCGATGTAATAATTATATTTTTCACGCATGCTACGTATATAGTCTTTACACGATGCGCCTTATTCGTCCGCAACGTGGATTACAGCCTTCGCCTTGTTTATGCCCTTCTGTACTGCTAAAATTACATCTCCAACCGTCTGCAACCCGTTAGACACGTCCTCCCTATATTTGATTTGGCCAGAAGCAACAATGGATGGAACCGTGTTGGAAAATTCTTCGTCCCCTTTAGACGCTAGACGAAAGACGATAAAACCGTTCATGGAGATGGACTTCTTGATGACCAAAACCAGGTTCTGTGAAATGGAGAACTAGCAGGTCGACTCATTGTAAGAGCAGTCTGCCACAATGAAGCAAGCGCCGACGTTGGCAGCCTCGAGGGCAGCATCAAGGGTTTCTCCTCCGACATTATCCCAATAGCTGGCGATGTGAGAATAAGCGACGCAATGCAATGATAAAAGACCATTCGAGCTTACGCGTCGATGGGCCCTTCCTTTTCCAGAACGGCAGATGTTTTCGTGGTCTTGTAATTAAAGGTAACGTCGGCGCCTATTTCCTTCATGAATTGTACCTTTTCATCTGATCCGGCGGACGCAATAACTTTCGGACCATTCATTTTTGCTAGTTGAATGACAAGCCTAGGTGAAACTTTGTTGAATGATATTGCAGAAAAGCCATAGAGATTTACTTACGATCCAACTGAACCTGCTCCTGTGGAAACAAACACAGTTTCCCCCTGATGAATGTCAGAATATTTGTTGCATTTCCTTCAGCTTTAAACCAATACCTGTATTGCATGCGAGAACTCCCTCCATGCCATGAAAGCGGACTTGCCTGTCATAGTAATTTAGTCATATGAAATTAAAACATTAACAAGACGGAAAATACTACTAAAACATAGTTTACCAGGTATGCCCAAGACGCCAATGAATGCTGATTAAGGCAAACTGTAAGGGTTGTCAAGAATGTGGAAACCCGTGAGGTTCTTCCTGATTATGTATTTTTTAAACTCTTTTGACAGTTGTCGTTATAAGAAAGGTCGGTATCCTAATTGTCGTCGGTTCACCAAAGGCATTGCTGTATACATGATCTCCAGGTTTAACTTTAGAATTTTCAGATCGAATGACTACGCCAACACCAGGTCCTGTTATTCTGGAAAGGTGTATGGCGGACTTTAATAGAATTACTATTTTGTAAATAGGACCCACGGTTTTCCGATCTCGAATGCTGGAAAATAGGACTTCACTGATGCAGGGCGCGTAGGCCCACGCATGTAAGGATCGACCGATAGTTCTAGATTCTTTATGAGAAATCCGCCTCTGTAAAATCAGCTTTCTATACGGTGAAGAATGTTAAAAGTAGAAGGGCAAACCTTCCGGAATTGAGTTGAAAAGAACACAATCGTTAACCACAGGTGCCATCGCAATCATACAAGACGAAATGGGTGCCTTAAAATTATCCAAGGCTTAGGGGATTGAACTTTGGATTCATCGACGGCTTTGGGTAGAAGGAGGCTCAGAGTCGTTTTATAGCAGGAATTTTAGTCAGAATCGCTGATATTAAATAGCTATCAATGATCTCGTATCGGATGATGTGTAGTCGATCTTAGTAATCCGGGCATTAATCTGCGCTTCATTAGTGAGCAACAGTGGACGATGTACTTGCTTTAAACGTTGCCATTCGGGACTAAGTAAATTGTAGAATCAATTTCAAGTTGTTTCAAAGCTGTTGATTACTTGAAGTTGAATATATATAGACTCTCGGCAATTGGACAAGTAACCGGAAGTTAAATTTAGCTCGCTTTCATCGAGCCCGATGGTCAAGGCACATCCAGTTTAGCACACCAGACTTGCTTTACACTGAACGGGGAAACATAGTCCGGGGTAAGTATAGCTAGTTAAAAGGACGACACTAAGTACAAATTTTGTCCACCAGGATAATTGGTATTTCAAGCCGTTGTATCGGAGGACCGTAAGGCATACCCCATTACCCCTGCCAGAGGTTGCGAATTAACTCGAAGTCACGGACCATATCTGGTATACATCCCCAGGCGTACAGGTCCAAATCTGCAAGACGTTCTTGTTCGTCTTGTCCCCATTTGGTAAATCCAAACAGAAATTGGCGCTGGTCAGCTTGATGGTACCAGACGTGGTGACGGGTGTCCAGGTTTGTTGAGGTAAGTTGGAGAAACACTGCCATATTTCATTTTCAGGCCATTGACCCTAACAGAAAGGTAAGATAGGAGTTTGGACAGACATAAAAAGTAATGGCTTACAAGTCGATTGATCACCGGAGTCAAGACACCATTGGGACCCGTCCACGGGGTTGACTGATGTCAATGCATTCCCATTCCATTGCCACTTCTGAGTTGTAGACGCATTACAGTCATAGCTGAAAACAATTAGGTAAATGAAATGATTTGAATGAGCGACTAACATATCGACAGCAGTGCCATCGGCATAGACTCCCCAGAGATGCCCACACATTTAGAGTTGTCACCATTGGGGTGAATATTCAGCTGGATGAACTGAAGAGGGTGTTGAGATAAGGAGTGCGCCAGCGGTCGCCGAACTAGAGAGGATCGACATGGTGATCCCATCTGTAGAATCACTAATTGGTGTCCAACCAAGAGAGGAGGGATGTTGGCCATTCTGCAAGGTAACTTCGATCGCGGAAAATTCTAGACTCCCAGTCGGAAGGTCGGAAAGCTGTGCGGTAGTATAGATTTCCAAGGCCTCATACACCCAGTTGAGCACTACGGTAGTCGATGCAGAAATAGTGGTGCTCGGATAGCCTACGAAAGTGGACGAGTAGGAGTAAGTTGTGACGCCTCCAGAGTCGACGTGCCCACCAAACTCATTTGTCCTTGCAACAAGGTACCGGGCGACACCTGGGTGATGCCTGTATGGAAAACGTCGCTGCCGATAAGCCACCAGGATGCAATGGAGTAGAACTCTCCTCCTCCAGCTGGAGAAATGCCGTATTGTAATACAGGTTGTAAGATTCCGTTGAAATCAACGGTACGAGACCATTCCACCAGTACAGCAGTTGACCATCCCAGCTGGCGGGTGTAGGTGGGACATTCCAATTGGTTCCAAGGAAAGAAATCGGGCTTGAAGCTGTATTCTCCCAGTACGCGTAGGCGATGTAACCGCTTTGCAACGCACGACGGCTGATGTTGGCTGATGCAGATGGAGGTTTGGGAAGCACTCCTGCAGATCTTGGATTTGAACTGTATGGGACAGAGTGGATGACAGTGCCGTTCGCGCCTATGATTTGAACCTCTGTAGGAGATTGATGCACCTTTGCGCCATGCGGGACAGCGTGGACATTTGACTTTGGAAAAAGCCCAGCGGGTGTCTGCACAAGCTCTTCGCTGGCCCTCTATATGGATATACAAAGATCGTAATGAGTACAAGAAATAAATTTCGCAGGAAGATATTATCTTACACTATCGAGGGGGCTGGCAATACCGACCACGACGTGGGCGGCAAGAAAAGCGAACTTGAATAGACCTCGGAACGACATCAGTTGTCTGCGTATTCTGTGCATTTAAGTCAGCATCAAGAAAAGTATAAAGGCACGAAAGTAGCTCACTTTGCTCTCAAGGCGAAGGAGTTGGTCAGGCAACTTGGAGGGCTTCGAAGTCATTATATATGTATGCAGAAGGATTCGAAACAGATGTGCGGAACCCTGGCTGGCGGTGCCGTTGATTAGCCCACATGCTTTGTCGAATTGCTGTCCCATCTCATGACGAACCCAAGGGACACATCCCCGACTTTCAAGGAACGACACGAATGCTTCCCGAGTTCCGTCGCGGCCATTGACAGCCTTATATATAATTAGTTTCAAGCAGGGTGAACACTCGTCTGGAATTTCTTGGCCAGAACATGGAAGATGAAGTTGAGATGCACTTTGAAGGGCAGACAAGACCAATACAAAACGTGGTCGGCTGCCACCGGAGTCACCAATTGATCAGGCACTATTTGTTCAAGAGGCACGTTACGCTTAAAGTTACGTTACATGTAAGGGTATAATTGGAACTGCCAAGGAAGGTTGACCTTTTGCCGACAAGTAGCCGCACGTATGCCGTAAGTCATCGTAGAGGCTAGGCGCTCCAACTCGGCCAGTCTGGTCTCTCTGGACAGGTGTACAATGCAGGCCACGATATATATATCCCGCAGTCCTCAGCATTTATGCCTGTATGCATATGAAAACTTGACATTTTGGAAGACGAATCGTTGAAGAAGATGCAGAAAGAGTCCCTTGAAAATCCAGGAGCTTAAGGCAGCAAGGTAAACAGGCGAACCTTGCTTCGGGTGGCGGGAAGGGCAAGTCGTCAAAGGCCGAGTCCAATTCAGCATCGCGAAAGGAAAAAGCGAAGGGCATCCCGGAAGGTCTGTCGTTGATGAGTCACGGGAAAGAGATGAGCGCGGTGGGTGAACGGCAGAGTGCGAGTGTGAATGAATGCAGTGGGCATGAATATATCGCATCTGAGGTCCAATCAGACGTGTCTTGGAATTGTGTTGCTTCCGTCAATACCTAGCAGCTGAACCCCGTCTCCAGCTCCAAGTCCTTGCCTTCCTTTCCATACTTGGTCGTGAAGTACTTGATGCTGTCTGCCATTCGGGCAATGCCAAATAGCTCCCTGAGTTCCGTATGAGAGTTTTCGCGAGTTCCAATGGTCCTTTCGCGCTCTCGAAGGTTGGTGCTTGGCTGGAGTCGATTTTGGCAACTTGCTGCCCGCCTATGGCTGCATTATGTGGTGTGTGTGCGATGGCATCGGGAGCCAGCCCTTTCCTCCATGTTTCAACTTTCTCCTGTACATGTTTCTGCTCTGCAGCATCCGCTTTGCTTCAGCTTCAGTCAACATCGCATGTAACTCGTTCCTGGCACCATAACATATGGCAGCATCATGAGCATATCTGCGTGCCAGGCACATTGAGAGTGTTACGTCGTGCAAGACGCTCCACATCTTTTCCTCTCAGTTATGAGGGCTTGTTGGGATTTCGCTCCAGTATACTCAGCATGTGGCGTGGTTAAGGCGCCATCAGGGCGAAATATATCATTCCACTTTGCGATGAGTTCATACTTGAATGATTGGGTGCCGAATGGTGGAGGACAGGCACTGGCATAAACAGCCTCAAATAGTATGGGAGGGGGGAACTCAGGCGTATCGTAAATACGGAGTGGGGTATGTGAAGAGAGAGGCTGCACAGGGTCATAAAGCGTTCCGCTGTTTGCTGAAAGTTATGCGATGTACACCTCTTCACTGTCAGTGATGGGACTGGGTCAATATCGGCTATATTCAAAGCGAAGTTGGGCATCTGTTTACATACACTATCAGGCTCCGATTAGGTAGAATACAGGCAGCACATACCACTATGAATGCGAGATGTGTACCAATACCCCATGGGCGAATTTGTTTAAGAAAATGCCATTTCGGATGCTGTCGATTTCTTCTACAATGTCATTACCCAGTAGGGTCGCGACTACGGCGTAGAGTATAAGTCGAGATGTACTATCTCGATAGCAACAGTGAGCAGGGATAGATCGAAAGCAGGAGAAACATACGTCATCACCCTTGCTGTGGGAGAGGAGGTGCACGGCCTATGTAATAGTATAGGATGATAGATTCAGCTAGGGAGATGACAGATTCATCCACAGCATTGAGAGAATCAGGGCTGGTAGTGTGGTGAGCGCCTGCAGTGGGATAGCAAGGCAATGAACCCAGGACTAATTTGTAGGAGTGAGATCAAGGTCAGGTCCAAGTGCCACTATACGGAGCATAGACGTCAACACGAGGAGGAGCTGCGCACATAATACTGCGATTGGCAGGCAAACACAGCAAGGTCAGCCACTTGGAACCAAGGCTTGTCGCATTCTTCATGATGATTCTATATTGTTTGACGGTAGCTTCACCAGCCACACTTTGATGGTTGATCGTGCCGATTATATTTTTAGCACCCCATTTTGTTTCTGCCACTGACTATCCTTTGACCCATCTACTACCTATACAAGCCACAAACACAATCGCGGTTATCGCTTTCTGTGAAAGCCGCTGGGCCCTTGTGCCTATTCGATTTGAATTCATGACAATGGAACAAATGCCACCACATGGGTCAAGTCGTAGTATGATTGTCTCCTGAGTGGCCCGCGAATCACACTATTGCGTTTTCTGGTAACACAATGGGAGCTCGCTTTGGTTAAAAGCAATCTTTTGTGGCCAATGGGACTCAATCTACCCCATCTCTCTCTCTTTCTCTGCTTGCCACTCGCAACGATGCAGCTCCTACTACCGATCTTCTTCCGAGCCCTTTTCGCTCCTATACTCTATCATTGCTCTGTCGTGATGACCTCTTCAGGCGGAGGTCATTGTGTGGACGACACCTCTACTCATGCTACGGGTATATATCGACATCCTATATCGTCTATGGTAGGATACTGACATGTATCCGTCAATCAAGCTATGTCGCGCCTGCAGGATAACGAAACATCTACAGTAGAAACGTAGGCTCTCCTTTGTGTCTATATCTTGCAGGCTATATCTCACACATCCTTTTTCTCTCCAGCGCATGTGAACAAAGCACGATATCCTCCGAGTGAGTTTTGGCTCTTTGAAGTCTACCTTCCAGACACGAACCTGTCTACAGGAAGGACCTCGTCGTATCTTCAAGCTCCAATTCAGATGCCCTCGGTCCTCCTACTCATACCCAACCCCGAAACAAAGTCATAGTCTCAGGTCCTGTCCAGGAATCCAAGCCTTGTCCTTTCAATCGCTATACCGTCAAGGAGGGGTCCTTGGATCTGCCGTTCGTCATGACATTCACCTGGGATCCGACCAACCCTGACAGTGTCTGCTCCATCATGGCTGATCTGGATGGAAACATTGCCATGGTCGACGGCGAGCCTGACCAGGACGTTCTCAGCGACTTCTTCACCGTCGAGGCACCTGTCGAGCAAGAGGAAGAAAGCATCCAGCCTAATGTCGTTCTGAAGCGAGAAGATCTTGGCGGAGGGGTGTACACGACGACAACTCACTCTGCTACCGGGAAGGGTTACCACAAACGCTGGTACTATCGTCGCCGGAGCACTAGTCTTGAAGCTGAATCATCTAACACTTCTGTTGTCACTAAACGCAAACAGTCTCTCGCCATCGTACCCAAGGAGGAATCAATCTCCCCAACCCTTCCTGTTTTTACCTCAAGCCCTGCGCCTCCTGAAGTTATTGATTTGTCCCAGTCCCAGGACACGATTGATCAGTACGACGCTGTTGCAGACAAATCCGAAGAATCATCTGCAACAACTGAAACCTCCGACACAGACAGTTCTCGATCTCTAAAGAGGCTGTATGACTCAGCATCTGACGATAACAGCGACGATGCAACTCAGCAGGCCAAAAAGCGCTGTGGTCATGATGTGGAGGTCGAACCTTATCTGACTCGCAGTATGTTCCTTGTCAGATGGCAGAGACCTTTTCTGATTCTTTTCTTAGGCAGGCGACTTTCTCGGACAAGCAATCCGTCGACTAAATCTTCTAAAAGGCAAACCACTCCATGCCACGACGGCGAGGAATGCAAAGTTCTTGAGGAGAACATTTCTGGACTTTCTCTTGGGGCCAGAACTTCGAGTCCCATCGATACGGAGAAAAGGAGTACTGTATAAAACGTTCATTCGACAGGTCACGCGTCACAGGCCTCCTAAACGACGAATTTGGCACGGTCACGCCAAATCCTCAAAAAATCGCCGGAACGGCTTCCGGAGCCCAAATTCACTTACAAATCCATCAAAACGTCCAATTGGTATCTGATGAAATGAAAAATGGTTTGGTCGGTCACAGGTCGGAGGGGTGTCGATTGACGTTTGTACGTAATCAGTACCGAAACCCTCGGACGAGGAGTACGATGCTGAGGAAAAGCTATCATCTGAAGACAATGCTCGCCAGGAAGATGCGCAGGAAAATAGGCCTCGCTTCTCCTGGTGCAGAAACGAGGGATCTCGCTGTTTCAACGGAGGTGCTTGCAGAAGAGAAAGCGTCTGCTGCTGCATCGGTGAAGGCCAAGTCGGTTAGTCCTCCTCGTATACGCCGCAAAGTTTCCAAAATCTGCAAGGCTACTGCGGCGCCTCTTTAAAGCTCTGTTTTCTGATTTCTACTTCATCTCTGATTATATATCATTGCCCAGTGTACTCGTCTTCATAATCAAACCATTAGTCTGCTTTCCCTTTTCCTTTCAGCTCTTGTAATTTATTGATTACCATTTGTAATAATACTTTCTGTTCCCAGTTTGAATTACCTCACAGTGTGTGTGTGCCAACATGATTAATCATCGATAACGATTCACACCCCAGTCGACATTGCTTTCCTGTTGCCCACGATCCAGGAACCCTTTATCAAGTCCCACCGAACAGTTCTGCAGGAATGAGACTCGCAAGGCCAAGATTACCCCCTTCTTCGACTTGCTCTTGGAAGCCAAATAGCATGGCTGATCCCTTAATGCTTCCGCCGAGATTACTTCACAAATCTTTTGTCATGCAGTGAGCCAACCGACTCTACCCAAGGATGGCAAGTGGCGCCGATATTTCTCCCCTCTGTGCCTAGGAAGAATATGCAGAGATTGGAGAAAGTTTGCCTGGTCCACACCTGAGCTCTGGTCGACAATAGTCATCGTCCTGGGAGAACATGAAGATGGAGCGATGAAACTCATTTGAGCCTTCTACAGGAATGGCTAGATCGTGCTGGACGAGCGCGCGATCTCGAAATTTATTTTAGCAAAGCGCATAAATCTGGAGGTAATGCTTTGGGTTTGGACTTTGCCCCTATCAAGATGTTGCAGCTCTTAGCGGACTACTCAGCCCAGTGGTCTGCGATTTCCTTCCGCATGCCCCATACATGGCTCACATATCTGGATGAGTTTGGAAGGGACATCAGGCTTTCATGCCCCCGATTACGATCGTTTCTTCTGGACGATCTCGGTGGTGCCAGGTTTTCAGAGACAGTCGTGGATTTGACGGATGCTCCTTTGCTCAGCCAGTTAACGTTCAGAAATTCCGCGTTAATAACTGACAGGATATTAAGGTTCCCCCTTCAACAAATCGATTCAATCGATATACTGCCTACCACTTTCAATCTTCACCAATGCATGCTCCGCTTGCCAAATGTCGCGGCCGTACACTTCACAGATTTTTATGTTCGATCTAGTTTTATGGACGTAGTTTTAACGTCACACCCCAACATTCGTTCGCTCGAATTGACCTACAGCAACAATGATATTGAAAGACTGCTGGAAGTTCTTTCACTTCCGGCGTTGGAGACCTTGAAAGTAGCAGGGCTTGGAAAATCACCGAATCTCATGATGGATGGAATATGGCCTTTCATTGACCGTTCAAGGTGCAAACTTACCTCCCTACATCTCAGGTTCAACATCAGTAACCTCGAGGACGAAGAGGATATCTACGAGTTCCTTTCAAACGTGCCCGACCTCAAGGAACTGTACATTCATGATCCTTTCCGCAGCTCCAAAGGTTTGAGCAGGGTTTTCTTCAACGTCTTGCACCCATCATGGACCGAACCGTATCTTCCATTCCTTGAAACATTCTCATACGAAGGCCCACTCAATATGAAGCCTCAAGAAATTTTAGATCCGTTGATTCTGAGGGCGAGGTTGTTCATGGACAATAGATACGACTCGGATGAAACTGCTGTTGCGACAGAATTAAGAAGTGTGCACATCAAGGCAGACCAATATGAGATGAAAAACTCAGCAAACGAGCCTCTTGATTCGGAGACGCTCAACGACTTGCAAGATTTGATGAAGATCGGTGTTTTCGAACTCTCCAATCGCGATGGAACTCGGTGGATTTTTAGCAGTGAGGTAAGTGCAAACAAGACTGGCGCTCGGCTATGAAAGAATGGATATTTTGGGTTTGCGTTTCTACGATCAAGGGACAGAAGTGTGATTGGTGAGGGGTGTGAGAATGAGCGAAGAGAGGTGATGACTGTTATAAGTAAACAGCGCGTTGATTGCTGGTGATTGCCTCGTGCGCGGAAGCAATTCAATGAACAAAGTTTTTCCTTATGTAGGAACTTTTATATTTACCACAAAAGGAACTTTTTTGGCCGTGTTGAAACTCTTGCTTTGATATGTCTATCTTGCCATCACACATTTGCCGGAATAGCTTTTATATCACACTCAAAGACGAAATACACATTTTGAAGCTGAACGTAACTTGATATGCAGCAATATAGGGCATGCGTAGGAGGTGCGGGAGTTATTTGCTTTTATTTGGTCCCAACACTTTTCCTATATTCGTCCTTAGCAACAGCTGGCGCAGAATTGGTGGATTGGCTTGGATTGCTCTTCGCGGTCTCTGGTATATAATCTGGCTTCAATAGCAAAGATGTCCACCAATACCAGCGTCTACGCCCCGCTTATTTCACTACCGCCAACGCCTTCGTCCTCGTCCTCTCTCTTGAAGCAAACGAACTTCAATAATGTCTGGCACACCATCCACTTCATACGCCTCCACGTCCAACTTGGATCTCGAAGCACAAAGGCCCACCCCACCACTTGGCGCTCTGACGCCCGCTGTAACTCATTCGACATGGACTGTGCAGCCACTGCATGTGTTGGACCCAATGGATGAACAATTCGGATACACACTCTCATCATCGAGGACTCATGAAAGCCGCCACGATCGCCGTCAAAGCGCGGCTGATGTTCTACCACCATATGCTGAAGAGGCTGAGATCCCTCTTCCTGGATACACTTTGCATGCACCCGAGCCAATGACGCTCGCGATGTACCTTTTCCGATTTGGATTCTGTATGTTCTCTTCTTCTAGCTTACTCCTTCAGAAACTGACCTACATGCTTCTTTTTAGTATTCCCTCCATTCTGGCTCTTTGGTGCCTTCATCCTCTGCTCGCCTCTGCGAGAACCCAGAAACACATCCGAAGACACACCAACGTGGATGCCCGAAAAGACAGAGGAGGAGCGCCAGAAAATTATCGCCACTATTCGCGAAGCGGAGCTCAAATGGGCAAAACGGTGCCTTTGGGCCCTCGTCATCTTCGCAGTCCTTGTTGCTGTGGGCGTCCTCGCCGCCTGGGCAGTCCTACGAAGCTAAACCCAACACCACACTACTTTATTCTTATTATCTGGATTCGCATCTTCGTCATTTGGAAGTGTATTACTAGCACCCATACAGCACCACCCCATTCGTTCATCTTCGGGACTTTTTATCTTAATGACTTATGTTATTTACGGCCTTTGAAAGGCTACGAATGTATCTGTAACGATCGTACGACGACTTTCGAATAATTCAAAGAATGATCCTCAGGATATCTGTTTATGAGTTATGACACCGATTGATAAGAGCGATAACGCAAGGGTGAATTGAATTGAATGGTATTGCGATACATATATATGTTCACGAGTAACGATACAACTAATGCTGCCAATGCTGGAAAAATAGAACGAAGCTAGTCCCCATGTCAGAATGTGAGAAGGATGGGGAGAAAGGGTCACGACAGAGGTAGTATAGGTGTTGAGCGGAGCATTAGAGAGGTCTTGATTTCTTTAGTAAGAGGGTCGATA
Organism: Gymnopilus junonius; assembly: GCA_015501075.1. Lineage (NCBI taxonomy): Eukaryota > Fungi > Basidiomycota > Agaricomycetes > Agaricales > Galerinaceae > Gymnopilus > Gymnopilus junonius. The sequence goes on along the minus strand of JADNYJ010000058.1, from coordinate 46,923 downwards.
CAATTTGAAGGAGACAGTCCAGAAAATGTCTGCACGCAGTCACTCCTTTCTAAGGTTGATGCCGCTTTCCGCGTTCGAGAATCGCACCCTCCTAGCAGGACGTACTATGCCTTCAGTCTCAGCGTCTTCACTTTCTTCAATTTCATTTCGGCCTCTCTTCTTGCCGATGATTTGCGAATTGGTCCAACCACCAGGCATAGGGGTTCCTCGTCATCGACTTGCGTACTGTCAACGATCGGCTCTTCGGGTTTCCGAAGCTTAACGCGTTCCACTACCTTGGGTGAACGGGCAAGTTCTATGGGGTACATAGTTACTACCTTCTGGGTTTCCCTGGATGGAATTGAGTGATCGCCCCCGCAACAAAGGCAGGCGCGTCTTTGACCTGAAGAGCAACTGGCGGAAGTTGATTCACCCGAGCTTTGGGCTGGGAGACTCGAGGCTGGCTTTGAAGACGTCGCACCTGTGCTACCAGATTCATGACTGTCGGAAGAGATGGGATCTGGCGTTGCTTGTTGAGGAATACGAGACTCTACGGGAAAGTTAGAATGTATCCACGCAGGATTGGATGCGAGAAGCCTTACTTTGGTGAGCTATTGGGAGCTTGGAAAGTGAATTGCGAAACCTTAGATGAGGAAAAGCTACGCTGGCTCCTGAGAGAAGGTGAACACCAGTTAGATAGTTTAGAAGAGCGATAGGGCAAGGATAATAGACTCACTTATCGGTCTATTAGCGACTGGTTTCTTTCTTGCTGTGGTAGCGGAGAAAGTCGAGTCTGCTGAAGGAGGGAAGAACAAGGTCTGCAGAATGCGGCCAGAAATAAACAGCGGCTGTTTTTGAGTGACACCAGGGTCCTGGTTGCTTGCAGCACCCTGGTTTGAAAAGAAGTCGTCGAGTTCTTGCTCACTGAGTTTACCTAGCCAAGCGCAAATGCGTCCGTCGCGGCCCAATTTGTCGGGGGTGAAGATAAGAGTTTTACAACGCCGAGGATGAGCCCGATTGGGTACGAAGGTTACAATACAGGGCAGTTCCAAGACCAACCTGGGCTCTTGAATCGAGTATGTATGCTGCTCGTAACACTTATTCCTTTGAAGTTGCGAGGGCGATGAGGGTGATTGTTGCACTCGATTAAGAGCAGAGTCACTGGTTAGTGGGGTCGGCAAACCATCCTCCGGCCAATCGTCATCTGACCAATCATCCTCTGAACAATCGTTTTGGGGGCAAGCATCCTCGGGTGTACTGAAGGACGAATTAGCAATGAACAACAGTCCGTAAGAAACAATGTCTACTCAGTACTGTGATTGCATGAACTGCCGCTGAGAGTGGCTTTTCTGTGGTAAGCAGAACAATAAGCATCCGGAAACATTAGTGACGGACATTAAAACAGCATACTCCGAGTCAGAGGTCCAGTAACGATAAATCCTGCGCAACAAGAAGAAAGGTGGATGAGAGCGTATAATTCGTGCCATCAGAATAAACTTAGAAATCCAGGAGGAGGCGTTGAGGTTGCGGGATGGTCAGAGAGATGGGAGACTTCTCCATGTAAAGCACAAGTCTGCTTTTTAGAGGCCTTAATCGTCAAAAGGATAGCCTCATTGCCTTCCAGATGACTCGATGGGCGCATGCCCACAAGAGGTTAAATAGCCAAAAGTAGTAAGAAGAGAGTCAACTGCGAGTCGCGTTCGCGAGTTCGACTATTGTCCGACCATGCGTTCTTGCTGTGCCGGAGAATTGGCCCTATTCAACTGCCATGTGCGTATGATCACCCGATACAAAAACCAAACGGATAGAATAGTGAGCGCCGGCAATTGTTGTAATGTTGAACCAAAGTTCGAGCTCTGGCTTCAAATTTAATCGTCGTTACGGTTCGGGAGAGAGATTGTTCACTCCCAGGAATAGGACGCGGTTTGTGACTATCAATCACGTGCTTTCTCCTTCTGCCTCGTTGTGGCGCCGGCGCCGGGCAGCCGCCAGGTAGACCTGGGTAACTTGTCGGAAACTCAGCATCAGAAATTCAGAATTCACTTTAGAACCATTGCACCGCCCTCATCCTGTTACTTACCGAGTTTCGAAAGTGAGTTCAATGCACGTTCATACCAAAATGTTTGATCTTGATTTCTTTCCAAGGGGCGAAACTAAGGACCGGTGGCGTTGACTTGAATAAATTTGTATTTTCTGCAAGAAGTCGATTACATCAATGGTGAGACTCCGCGCAGATTTTTTAAGTAAGAAGACTGATTAAGTTGTGCTACTTACGTAGTATAAGGCGTTCACCTTGCCCTATATTATTTTTGAGAAATAACGACAAGACAGCTCGCCTTCTTTCTAGTCTTTCCTACCCACTGAGATTTTTGGGGAAATTTTTGAAGTCGTCGTTCCTTCCGATATATCCAAGAAGCGCAACGTTGCACTCCGCGGCTTATCTTGGGTATCTTCGCGCTGGAGAAGAGTTATAATGCGGATGTCTCTTTTATAGTGTTTCTTGGCCACCAGGATGCCCAAAACCATGGACTTCAAGTGGGAATGCACTATCGACAACTGGGTACGACATGCTGGCGATCTCCCCCTCTCTTTTGCTCTGTCAGAATCCCGAGCATGCAGGGTAAATAGACCATCGCGCTGTTCCCGATGCCGTCAACTTCAAGCAAGGATATTTGAAAAATACTCAGACAGAATCTACCACCTCGAGGGAGTCACTTCTCACCTTTTCGAGACTCTTTCAAAAAAGTCTCTCAAAAATATTCATTCTCCCATCTTCGACGTTCCTTATCCGATCGTTGAAGCTAGTCAATTATGGAACATAAATCCCCGTTTCTCGCCCAATTTCCGGCAACTTCGTTTGGCTGGTACCAAAGATACTTACATGGCTCTGGGTTTGGGTACATGTCCTAGAAACCTAACACACCTAACAGGGCACGTTGTAGGTCGTGTATCCCGGACGTTCTTCTTTCATGTTTTCCCAAATCTTCAAGGTGCTGTCGTCCATTATTCAAGTTTGGCATATCATAATCCTGCAACTTTGGCCAATGAGGAGACAGTGACTCTTCCACAATTGACCACCCTAACAGTCTTTTTCCCCAAGGACAGCGCCATCGATCTCACAAATTTCCTTTCCTTAAATATGCCTTTGCTAATCACTCTGAGGCTGGGTTCTTTCAGTCTTCGCAGTTTTGCTCTGATGTCGTTTGCGGAAAAATCTATGAAGCACATCTATCATCGGCTAAAGAATGTCCAACAACTTTCCCTTATATTTAATTACGTTTCAGGCCATGAGTTTATGGACTTACTTTTTCACTTACCTGATCTCGAAAAACTCGACATACAAGACTCCATAAACATTGGAGAAATAGTCTCCAACTTCAGAGACCTGCAAGACAGGTTGATCATTCCTTTTTTACCCTCTCTTCGAACCATCACCCTTGACATTAATCGACTAATCGACATCGATTTTCATAGCTTCCATGTCAACCTTCCACCTTTGCTCTAAAGCGATTGCCCTACGGTGTTACAAAACAAGGACCATCCGGAAATTTTCATATAAAGTTTTACTTCAGCGGGTTGAGAATATTTTTATATCTCCTTTTCGAAGATGAGAAGTTCGTCGTGGCACAGGGCCTTAAGCAGAGCTTTCTCTTCTGGAATAAAGAGTATCACAACCACAGGAGCCGATGGATGCACCGTCTTGAGAACGAAGAAGGGGACGGATTAAAATATTTTAGTGTCACATCTGTATTACTTGAAGAACGATACTTTTCTCGGAGGCTCGCTCCATATTGAAATTCTCTAAATGAACTGGCATTTTTGACATTTTCGGGAAGGGTTCGAAGTCTAAAACTTGACATACCCATTGAGACCGAAGAATAATGGATCAAATGCAGGCTCCTAGAAGCAGCGCTCTCGGCTTCGCTCGCTGATTTCTAGAGGGGAGCGCAGGTCGGGAGAACTCCGTGATGGCATCAGGGTACAAACAAATAGTTATAAGGTCTCGAGCGAAGCGAGAGAGCGGCTGCCACATTTTGGCACGGACTTCTCGGGCATGCCTTTTGCAAGTTTCCATATATCATATCATATCATTTTCATCAATGTCATTTTGTAATCACTTAAGCCACTTAGCAGATGCTCAGGTGACCACTACGCGTTATGATGTCGTATAACTGTAAGATAAGATGATCGCCTCATCCTCGCAAGAATTCATTCAATGTCAGTTCATATATAAGTTTTGTGAAGCAATTAATCGATCGCAATCAAGATGGACAGAATACTCAAGGCTTTCAAGTGCAGCAACTACTCATTAGCTGATTTTCTTAGTCAATTGCTCACTCTGCCAACATATAAAAACCATCCCATCATGCAGTGGACATCGGAGAATGTTCAGGATCTCTTGAACATTCTAATCTCATCACAGAGCACATCTTTAGGTACCAGGAAATGGGGTCTTTCATATGTGCAAACCATCTACACTTCTCAGATAGCCTTACTCTGCCATAAAGCCAGTGGATTCCACTTCAATGCAAAGAAGATGACCGAAGCGCGTATCAAAAAATTCAGTATTGCAGATACAGCTCGTAACTTTGACAGTGATGCTCCGGACCTCTTTGAGTTGGTCAGATTACTCTTTCGTGTGGATAAATACTACGACAGCATCATAACACGTAGTGGCCACCTGAGCATCTGCTAAGTGGCTTAAGTGATTACAAAATGACATTGATGAAAATGATATGATATGATATATGGAAACTGCAAAAGGCATGCCCGAGAAGTCCGTGCCAAAATGTGGCAGCCGCTCTCTCGCTTCGCTCGAGACCTTATAACTATTTGTTTGTACCCTGATGCCATCACGGAGTTCTCCCGACCTGCGCTCCCCTCTAGAAATCAGCGAGCGAAGCCGAGAGCGCTGCTTCTAGGAGCCTGGATCAAATGATGGATTGTGGCCTAGGTTGTATTCTTTGCATTTAGAGAATTGTGGCGGAGTCTTGAAATAAAGGAGAAGGATCAGAAATGAGCGATCCTTTGCAAAGAAAAGAAATACATACATTCTTGTCAAATTTCAGCCGCTGGCAAGAACCTTTGTGTACCAAAACGCCGCAATAAGCACTGGTTTGTTGCCGAAGGGGAGATGAAGAGCCTTCAAACTCAGCGACCGTGGAGCGGACCAGTTTTAGAAAATGTGTATCCTTATTTGGCGAATAAATACGAAACTGCCAAACTAAAGAACATAAATGCAAAATTGTGCTGATAATTTTTAGCATCCACAACTGGGAAGTAAAGAATAATTTTTGGGCCAGGAATGATCGCCAATTTTCATGCATTTTAAATAGAGGTTATCTGCAAGGTTTGACCAGAGGATTCTGCGTCTTCTGATTGGCTTGGGGCGGTGGGGCTTCGACTTATATGGGAATTCCTTAGGAATAATCCAACTTGCAGATAACCTCTAATCTAGCAGTGTCGTGCAGTGAAGTGTGGATCAAATGGATGACCGTCCCCGTTCTTCGTCTACAAACACACGAGATGCTTGGACATTAGCATCAGTCAGTTGAGTCACTGTCTCCCAATTCACAGCTTGACTGAATTGCTTTCACGTTCGGCCAGTTCCCGGTCTATTTCACGCCTTTCAGCGGTAAGTTTAAAAATTATAGAACGGAAGGCAAAAAGCTCAGTTGAGCTGTGTCCTAATTCCGGTCTTCAAAATGTTAAGGTCATCTAGAATCAGGTATGCAAATATGTGGAATTTGACTTGACAGTTATAATCTGCCAGTTCATCTACAAGTTGGAAATATGTGACTTATATTGGTGAATGACCCCAACTCATCCCACTATATATACTGGTTTAAAAATATCAGTACCCAAACTCGAGGCCAAGGAACAGAAACTCTACATATTATAGGGTCCGCGTAATGATGAAGGAGGATTGGGTTCTACCCAAAGGAAGAAAAACCTTGGGGACGAAGGTCAACTTAGATTATTTGAACCCCAGAGCACGGCAGGAAATGATGTCAGTGAAATTGAAAACAGTGCAGTATGTGAAGATACGTAAAGGCTGTGTGAGAAGATAATTCTTTGAAGAGACCAACTTCCCGTACGGTCAGCCAGATGAAAGGTGTGACAAGCAATGCTGTAAGGCCATCTTTCGTAATTGTAGGGATAAAAATGACTGAAAACAAGTCCTTGGATTCGCTGCGCTCAGCGTAGATCCGAGCTCCGAAGAATGTCTTTGCCTGGGATAGAAATGGTAAGAATGACAGCTTTACAAAGTGCAGAGACGACTGAGAAGGCTATGGACAAACGCCACACATTCTCCCAGTGAAAGAGATGCCTTACATTTTGGATAAGCGAGGGATTGCAACTAAGTAGCACCGGCGACTTTCGCCAGCATCGTAGACGAACAAGGAGCAATAATCTCGCAGAGAAGTTTCAAGGACGGCCATCCGGAGGCTACGATCGCAACTTACGACACCCCTGTAGTCAGAAGGTCGCAAGTAGTCTGCAAGGTAGAGCAACTAACCAAAGTACATCAGTCCCACGTACTGACATTAGAGCCGTAGAATCTGCGAAATTGACTTCTACACCACTCTGACATCCAGGCCCAGAAAACATTGCGTTCCAAGACGCGCCAGACTCGGAAGAAAGACGACCGGGTCTCTCACACAGTCACATTGCAAGAGGCGGTCCCTTTTGACAGAAGGAGTTACGAAAATGAGAGTGTAGAGAGGTTGGTTGATCATGGACTTGTTTGGCCATGTGGCGTTTCTTTGTACCAGGCTGTTCCGGTGTCAGTCCAGCGCCGGAATTCGAAATTCTTCTCTCTATCTCACCCAGACTTTGATTTCGTTGCAGCTCGTTGGCCATCGGCGCCTTTAAAACAGGGGGCAAGGGCTTCGCGGAGATATATATTTTCCAAATGGCCGAAGTTTTATGCTTGATATATGAGCTGCATATCGTTGCAGAACGTACCTCTGTTGAAGCTGCCAGCGGTTTGCGAAGGAAGGTAAGTTGCAACATTCTGAGCATCAAAATTAGACGTTCACAAACGGAATATAATGACCAAGCTGAGAATCTTCCGTAAACAACATATCAACGGCAAATTTGCGTCATTGTTCTGTCGCCTGACCTCCACTGGTCTCGACTATACTCAACCTGGAAAGCGGAGGACGAGTTTATTTTACTCTCTGTGAGATATCACTTGCTCGTGGCAACTCTAGGTTGGAACATTGCCTACCTGATCGTTAATCCATCGTCCATTCATAACATTGACGTGGACGTGGAAAATAGAAGAAGGAAGCACTAGAAGTACTCATAGGTTGTTGGTCCACTATGCAAGTTTTCCCTTCTTAAGTTTTCCCCTTATTTTCCTTGACGAAAGGCATTTATTCAGCCGCTCGATTGTCTCAGTCCCCTATAACTCAAGATGAATTCTCGAAGTCCAGGTCACGGAATGACGCGACGCAACACGGAACCTAACATCAATACGTACCTTTTCGGTCCAGGAAGTGCCACCAAGGGTGAACAATTGGCTTACATAGACAAGGAAATCATGCGTACGGAGGATGGCATCGTCAAACTTGTCCTACAGCGCGCTTTTTTGAAAAGAAGACGCAACTCCTTTTCCCCTGCCGTTAATCTACCTACCGAACTCCTGGCGTTAATATTCGAATATACATGTCTTCCAATCTACAGCGAGTTCGATGACGTCTGCGATGGCGACATCAACTACAGAATCGGAGGGGAAAACCTAGGCCTCAGTGTAGGAATGGGTGCCGTGACCCCAATTTTCTTGGGTTCAATATGCAGTAAATGGAGACATGTATCCCAAGGTGCCTCACGGCTTTGGAGCACTCTCATACTGCGCATAAACAATCGACATGCAGAGGAACAGGCGTCCCTCCTTCGATCATGGCTAATACGTTCTGCCTTACGACCACTTTCAATCAGGATTGTGGAAGATGACAATAGCGAGCAAGAAGAAGACGACGACGACTGGGGAATTGATGTTACGCCGCGCTCCATTATCGAAGTTCTCGCAGCCCACTCGCATCAATGGCATACCATCGATTTTTTCTTACCCAGCTCATGGAACCATACCCTTTCGCGCATAAAGCACAAATTGCCAATGCTTACGAAAGCGACACTACGCATAGCTGAGGGCAGTCCATCTATAGCTCGCGTCAGTGCATTTTCCCTGGCGCCCCAGCTAAGAGAGGTCAGGCTCGTAGGTTATTCAATTGCCAACGTCGTTCTACCACGGTCGCAGCTGCAGTGCCTCCATGAGGAGTATTTCGGGCTACAAGATTGTTTAGATGCTCTTCATCTGTGTACGGACCTCCGAACATGCCAGTTCGAACAGGTGTATGGCGCTGCGCAGCCATTCTTCGCCCTTCCCGTGCGGCACGATATTCTAGAATCGCTCGAGCTCCTCCTGGAAGATTCGCGCAACCTTGACGCGTTATTGGAAGCTATGACGCTTCCTAGTCTTAAAGAATTAGTGCTTTCACTCTCGGATGAGGGTTCGCTTCTGCAGCCTATCATCCCGCTGATTCAACGTTCCGGGTGTAAGCTGCAGAGGGTCCACCTTGTTGGCGACATGCCATCTGAGGATAAGTTGATAAGCTTGCTCAGGGAGGTACCTATGTTGAAGGTTCTCATGCTGATCAATCCTACAACAGAGTCAGGCGGAAAGGTGACGCAGACATTATTAAATCTGTTGAATCCCAGTAAATTGGCCACTGGAACGCCTCCACGTGAATTCGATGGCCAGGGGGATAACCAGCCCGGACTTTCTCGACAAGAGATGTGTCTAGTTCCTTTGCTTGAAAAGTTGGAATATCAAGGCGCAACAGGGTTCACATCCCACGATTTCGTGGAGTTTCTTGTCAGTCGATGGCGTTTGGGAATTTCAGATCTGGAAGACGTGCAGACAACAAGCGAGCTGCCGGGACCTTCTGCCCAGATTGACGATTCAGCATCGATGCCATCGTTTTCGGCCGACACCTCTTCTGCTTCTGACGTACTCTCGGAAAGCCCACAGGGCAAAAGGCTGTCGCCTCGAATTAGATCTGAGATGTTAATGCCACTTAGAAGAGTCCAACTGCGTTCTGTCATCGTCACCACGACCAAGAAGATCAAGTTCGACAGGGGAGATGCCAAAGTTGTGTTGAGCCTTATGCAGGAGGGAATGCACCTTGACTTTCTGGACGATCCGAATGCAGATTGACCTTGGTCGATGCGGAAGTAGGAGTGTGCGGTCCTGAGTCCTGGCGGGTTGGAATCAATGGTCATCAGATTCTGCCAGGAGAGCTGAACCAGCACAAACTACATCATTCAATTGAATAAATTATTGTGATGCCATGCCCTTAGATACATGACCCACCAAGATAAGAATAGATCAGTATGTACCCATCTAATTTCTAATTTGCAAAAGGGGGTGCCCACGGACTGCTTGACAGCGTACCACGATGACCGCCGAAGATGTGCCACCTCACATCCTGCAATCTTTGCACGCCCCCAGAGTTTTCGAAACGCCGGATCCCCCTGTAGAGGTAGGTGCTTCCCGGTCCAGACAGCTTCGCCCAATCCAGTTCGATATCGTATGTGGAAGAAACAACAAATTCCTCTGGTAGCAGGATTGCCACCGTGGAGCCGAGAGGAGCTTCGAACAGCGTACGTGCAATAAATCTTACAATACATCTTTCGATGTCTAAATGTATAGGATACAGTTTGAAACATCAGAAGAAGTTTAGTTCTTTCATACGTGCTCTCCAAGCGACTTTCGATGAACCAAGGATTCCGCATCCACTTTATGGACATCCAGGCATCCCTGCCATTATCGAAGAAGCTAGAGAAGATGGCGTGATAAGTTCTTGGGAGGGTGCACTCGAACATCTCCTGGACGTAATAACCGCTCAGCTAGGATTCGCCGCTCGCGATGTATTCGAAGGCATGTTCGAGTACCAGCATACCATCGAAGGTCATAACTATGCTTGTCGGACCACATACGAAGAATTGACGGCCATCATAAATTCATTGGCGCGTCATGTTAGCGTGTTAAATGTTGACGAACTAACTCGCAGCAGAGTCATTGGCGTCTACCCCGGACCCGTTGTTATTAAGAATGTAGCGCTTGAAGAGCAGCTCGCCACGAGCGTTGGGTGGAAATGGGGCTTCAAATCTGAATGGATCGCAAAGACCGTCATTAAGCAATTGGATGAAGCACAAAAAATCGTCATCACCAAGGCGATTGGCTTCCTACGAAACGTCCCCGATGGAGGCATAATGGCAGGAAGATTCTTTGAACCATTGGCACACCGTCATATATGTGATGGACAGTTTCCTGCGATAGGTTTTTGGCCTCTCATCAAGATGAATTCCGACGGCGGCAATGCACCGCGGTTCACCCTCTGCGATCCTCCTGAATATGCTCCTAGTCTTTTTAGCGATGGCAAGCGGGAAGCCGTCAGATACTATGATCTCGCCGGGCCTGACCAAAAGCTGGTCAAAAACGTGTATTACTTACCGAGTGGGAATAATTTTCCATTGATGGATGCCATCACAGTCGAAGTCCAGGAATCGAAAAAGCTAGCTGTGCTCTGGATCTTGCAAGTAACGATCGCCAAGTCGGATGGAGGTTCGCCACTGGGTTATCAGAAAATCAGAACGATCATCAAGCACTGGAAACTCCAACTTCAGGAAGAGTATCCTGGTCAGTATACGGTGCAAGTACGCTACATTCTGGTTGTTCCAGCAGACAGGGACATGGGCGAGCAGAACTTCCCGGCAGGTTGGAGGCAGAACGATCAACTGCACAAACATCGCGGAGACGTCTACTGCTTAAAGATTCCTTTGGCAGTACGTTCTACCTACCAACGTCTAGCAATCATATCTAACATATACTTTTACCAGATTGACTCACTCGTTTCACATTCTAAGGGATGGCCATAGTATCATGTCATTCCTCTGGACACGTGGAATGCACAATGTGACTCGACGATGTTGGTATTTGCTCTTGACCTTATTTCATTCACTGGCAGTTATTATGCTTGCGCAGGCTGGATCTAACATGGCAAATAAGATGTTGCTAGCTTCCTCAGAAATTATGTGCACCGAAATGATACCATAAGTAGATTTGGCAAATGTTGGATGAAAATACCGTCGGTCTATACGAGTATGAGCAAGACCCGCTCTCCAAGAACGAACAAAGGAAGAATGGCTCAGGCTTCAGATCGACCAACGACCCCTGGCAAATGGACGTTCGTTCATCTGCCGGTTCCCCTCCAGCTTATGCTGATACAACAAGTTAACAACTGCGTGAACTGCAGTCGAAATTTTCGAAGCACAATTGCAGGTGTCCATTGTGTATTAAACGTAATAATGTTAGAATGATGTGCAGCCTCAACGACCAGCCATGTGAGGGACCTACGATTACTAACAGACCTAAATTCCTATAGCTAGTGAATGAATATACGGTTGATGTGAGGCTCACTATGCAAAATCAGGATGATCAGCGAATTATGATTAGGAGCGAGGTGTTCAAGTACTTGGTATAGTGTTCCATGCATGCAGAACCGTTAAGAATATGCATAATCCTAAATATATAACACTCTCCCATCTCCAACTATTGCGTCTTCTTCTTTCCACCAATGACACCACGAGCCTCAGCCTCAGCTTCTGCTTTGATACCTTCCGCCTCGACCTCCGCCATTAACTTCTTCTCTAATGCCTCGCGCTCACCCTTGGAGATGCTCTTCATGGCCTTGACTTTAGCACGGTAAGCACGGTACTTGTCGTCTGTGCCAAAGATCCTATCCCACCAGCGGAAGGAGGTAGAGAAGTTGTTGGTGAAGGCCATGTGGTGGAAATCGTGGTGCTCGGCGCCGGACCAGAAAGGGACAATGTTGTGTAGCGACCATGGGAAATCTATATGAAAAGTATAAGTGAGATATATTCAGTGAAGTGAAAGTGTGAAATCAAACACACCATATCCACTGTGCGAATCGATAGCCTGGAAGAGTCTCAGTACGATCCAGATGTAGACGGTGACGATGTGGAGGTTTTGCGTAAAGAAGCAGTAGATGAGAGGGCCGAGGATGGTGCCAGCTCCGAGGATGAATACTTCGGCTGGGTGGGCGTATTCGGCGGCCAAACCGAAGGGAGCAGAATATTTGTGGTGAATCTTGTGGATATGCTTGTAGAGAACACCGGTATGGAGGGCTTGGTGTGCTGGAAAGAAAAACAAACATTGAGAGAGGTTATCAAAGAGCCTTTCATGTAAAGGGACGAGGTTACATACCGACGAAGTGGAAGAAATCCTCGAAACAGAAGAAGAGGAAGACTTGAGGGGCCATTGTCTGCAGTGAGGGGAAGGGGACGTGATATGTTTTCATGCCAAGAGCCTCAGCAGTCGGGTGGAAAAGCCAGATCTGATAGGCGAAAGTTAGTTACTCAAACTTGACCAACTGAAGAGGAGGCAACTTACCAGGGGCAATTCGATCGTGAAGTGTGAGAATAGAACCTGTTTGGTGCACGACCACTGTTCCGCTGCTGAAGGGATTTTATTGGGCTGCAGTTTCCACCGACGGAAGTAAGGCGTGGCATCGATGATAATCCATGGCACGCTTCTGCCAAAATAGACAATCTGCAGAAAAGTATAAGAACCACATTATAGCAATGTCGCGTAGGGGTGCAAACGGCCCCCGTGACAAGACGACTCAGATAATCGACATACTTCATGCAATAAGAAGCTGGCTAAACCCGTTGCAATAACAGGGTTTCCAATCCAGATGTACCATGCAACCCACTGTTGCTCGAACCAGTTGAGAGAAGAGAAATCCGTGCCAGGGTACAGCTCAGTGAGCGCGTTGGGGGCGGTGCCGTTGAAAGCCATCGTGAAGAGGAGGAAGAAGGGAGGGTGGTCGTGAACAAAAGCGAAACCCCTCAGTGGCCTTTTAAAATATCCCAAACCCGTTCGTGACTGTGGAGGGTGAGGAAAATGAAGAGAAGAACCACACCACTTTTCTTTTCACACTTAAATGTGGCGTGATGCCAGTTACTAAATATCTCCGTAAAGGTCTCCATCATCCCCACACGTGATACGCCCTGACCGTTCCAGAGTCTGTCCATGGCGTTCAGCGTCGTCTAGGTCGGTCGGGAGACTAGAGAAATGTACGACAGAGCAGAAGAAAAGCTTCGCATCATATTGCATTGTTCAATTTTTTTGCGGAGAAGAGGATTTGCGTTCGCGTTCAGAGATCCACCGGTCTAAATTTAGGTCATTCGTACGTTTTATTCGAAGTCGTTGGTATACATACAGCGTCGTCGATATATAGATATGTAGTTGTTAATAACTCGTAATCATGACGTTGTACATACGTCGCAGTCAGCAGTGTCAAAAGACCAAAGGTACAGAAAGAAAGAAATTTTACTACTAGTGGTATTAAAAATCGTAAGCCCAGGGGACAAGTTAAATATGCATGTGGAGGAATGGCAGCTACTTATGCAGCAGGCTCGATTTTCTCTGGTACAGGTGTTTCCTCCTTCTCGTTGTCATGCTCAACACTGCTGCTGCGTGCTGAGGTCGATGCGCTATCATCTTCAGGTACGTATCCTTTGCGGCCGAGGAGCTTGTTGCTATCGTGTACACCAGTAAGTAACTTGTCGGCGAGCAGGTAATAAAAAACATACAGCCAAGGAGGAAGAATACCACCAGGAGGAATAACCCATGCTTCCGACATGTCATAATCATTGGGAACGATACGTCCTCCTGAAGCCTTCCTGATTGCGAGGGGGATGCCATTCAAGAGAATGTAGGAAAGAATGCCAGCGATGACACCGTATGCGATGCTGCGTGAAAACCGTCACATAAGATCATTGATTTCCAAAGAAAATGCACATAACGAACTTGTATGTCAGAGGAATGATAATAAGCGTGAGGAATGCTGGAACGCCATCACCGACGTAATGCCAGTTGACCTCCAAGACACTAGTAAGGAATAATCCACCATCAGAAAGCATGAATAAAAGTGGCTAAAGCATAAACTCACTTGCGAATCATTAAAGATCCCACAATAACTAGGGCACCACCTGTAGCCCACGAAGGGATAGAAGCAAAGATAGGAGCGAAGAACACTGAGATGAAGAACATAATTCCGACAGTCATAGCTGTCAGTCCGGTCTTGCCACCCTCTGCAACGAAGTTCAGATATCGTACTCAGCAGCGCCTTGGGAAACAAAAAAAAAGAGAAAAGCGTACCAGAGATACCAGTGGCACTCTCGATGAAGGCGGTGACGGGGCTGGTTCCCATGAGTGCACCCATGCTGATGCAGAAGGCGTCGACGCAATAAGCAATGCTCGAACCTTCAAAATCGAATGTGACTGGGTCGCGGAGGCCGGCGAACTTAGCCATAGAATAGAGGGTACTAAAGAGGGTGTTAATTTTGTGTTGGGCATTTGAGGAGATAAAGGGTTTTACCCAGTGGTATCTGTCCCAAGAACAAAGATTAGGCATAGGACACAGAGAAATGTAACCTGTGAAACTTACCAAGGATATCGACGTAGAGGAAAGTGATGAGGGCATACCACACCTTTCCACTCCTGTGAAAAGTCAACGTCTGGTTGCACGGTCGTAATCACATTTAAATATCGGCATACCCATAGTTATACTACAAAGCAAAGAAAAAAGATCAACAAAACTATTCCCCAAAGTCAAAAGCAAGAAGACGATCGTTACTCACATCAAGAACATTGCCAATACGCTGCAGCTTATGGAACGTAACTACCTTCTTGAAGAAATCGAAGAGCGCATCACCAGTAGCCGTATGCGGGAAGTAAGTCACGGGCGTCGGGCGCGGCCAGGAAATGATAGCTGTCAGAAGGATACCGAGAAGAATGGCACCCCGGATGCGATACATCATCATGAGGAGGGTGAAGATGCCTCCTGTGAAGATACCCAACCACATAGTGGGGCTTCGTAGGACGCCGTGGGCACAGTAGTTTGGTAGGTCTGGTGTGAAATCTGTTTGAAAAGAAGGATAATCAGAGAAGGACAGAAGCGTTGAAAAGATTAGGATTTACTGTCAGGTATACAGCCTCCAAGGCCGACAAAATTAGTGGTATCTCCTCCGATAACTCCCAGTCCGTTCGGTGCTGGTCATAGAGGAAGTTTATCAACGTCTGGTTTGAAAGGACACATCTAACGGGTGCAGACTTACAAAGGCCAATAAATCTAAAGATGAAGAGAAAATAAGTCAGCTCAGGCCTCAACAAGTATTCCCTAGACTGTACTCACGCAATAAAAAGACCAATTCCAGCTCCAACAGCTAAGACAAGCGATTGAGGCATGATACGCACAATCCATTGCCGAAGGCCGATAATAGATAGGAAAAGAAAGACCCATCTAGCATATCACTTATCAAGCAGGGAAATTTGGATATAAGAGCTCTTGCTCACCCCTCCATGAACACGGCAGCGAGTGCCTCCCGATAAGTGATGAAGCCGCTTCCATGGAAGCCTACCACGGAGTACGCAAACTATGCATGCAGAGGAACATCCTTCAGCCCTATATCCATCATATTAAATGCTGCATACAGAAAACTTACATAGGCATTAAGACCCAATCCAGGTGCCAGTCCAACGGGAAGATTAGCAAGCAGGCCCATGAGGAAACTCGATAGAGCCGAGATAGCGGACGTTGAGGTGATAAGGTCTTGCCGGACTTCATTCACGCATAGCAGGTACACATCGTCGTTGACGCAAAGGTCGGCAGTTGAACATTCACAGGTCCCCCCAGAGTCCGAGATAATAGCAGCGTTGACGGAGATCTGTTACGAGGGGGCATGATGAGTTATTTCAACCACCACAACGTGGAGTACGAACAATGTATGCCATAGCAGCCTTTGTTGATAGAACCCTTGTAAGTTTTTCTGTCTCTGAAGATAAATAAGTCTTGTGCACACACCCATGTTGTCAATCCAGCACGGATTTCCGTCTATTGGGACCATCAACGAATATTTCCTACCATTTGGTCCAACCCAACGTACCGTGAAACGAGACCCAGCACGCTCCTTCTTCGCACCAGAGCCTTCTAACCCAAACCATCTCCCCACGAACGATCTCGCGACCTACAATCCATCCCGACAAGCGAAAAATGAGTAATGCGATCGAATACGAGACCAAAAAGGAAAGGATCAAATTTCACCCACCGCGTCATTGAATCTGACGACATAGGTAGTCATCGATGATGCTCTCAGCCCAAGCAGATTATGCCAAACCTAACTGGAGGGGAGAAAGGCAAAACGAGGGGCGGCAAGAAGAAACGTCAAACGACCTTGACCGTCAAGGTGATTTTTTGCGGAGAAGGGTGGAGGCCGACTTTCCTAAAGTATATATGTATGACTTGGGTCCCTTAATTGAATTCGATTTTGAAAATCCCATGCAGCCAAGTAAGGTTTTTTTCACGTTGAATAAGATAACCCGGTCGATCGATGTTAGGATCTTGGGCCAGCCTCAGGTACTATCTCCTCTTTTTGGCGCATGGCACCATGGCGATAACGTTTTTCCCAGTTGCTCCCCGCCGTCCGTGCTCCGAACGTCCAAGGACCAAAATTGACATTTGCGACCCGCGGATAAGTGCTGCGTGCGGGATGCCGGAGGGATCTTGGAATGAGGATATCTTGATTGGTTGGTTCCATTTCGGACGGCAGGGAGGGAGAAATGGAATTGTAATTTTTGCCATTAGGTCTTTGCCTCACAACAAGCGGCTCTCAAGAGGTCTCAAGCGATGCTATGGAAAGATGGGCATAAAGTGACTATCTTTACATGTTCCTGATAGGAATGAGCAGATAAAGCCTGCAGATGATAAGAGTGGGCCATGATGAACGGCGGCGTTTGCCAGAATAAATCACGAGTACATATGACTCCGACGTGTGGCGTAAATTTATAGGCTATGCAGCTTTGCAATAAGAATTCTGTTGATTGCATTGGCAGAGCCCCACAAAGTACGACAAACAACTTGAACTCCTGCACTTGACATGAGGAGTTTAGTTTCTTCCTTTCTTCCTCTTACGTAGTACCACCAACAACTCAAATCACTTCCGAAGTCTGAATATTACCTGCTCGCATAGAAGGAAGATTTTTGATGATTTACCATTACCGGTGAAACTTGGCAGTCTTTCGTTATTCAATTAAAAGAATTTGTTAATAGGTGCTCCGGGCCCGACCTCACTTGCTTTACGGATACAAATTTCACCTGAGAGTTTTTTTTAGTCATTAACACGACTGAGACCGGAGAATTTTACTATCCAAAAGGCGAACTTAAAGGAAAGAACTTGATCTAGTAAGTCAATTTCAATTCTCCATCCATCTTCCTTCGTGTAATTGACTGATTCTCCGCTTAGCTTCGTATCCTTAATACCCGCAAAAACACTAGTAAATACGTCACCGAATTTATAAAATTGAGGATTTGGTAAGTATAAATACTATCGCCGTTTGTGTCAACGTTTTATTATATAACAGGTCGAATCCACAGGTAAATGACATGAAAAGATTATAATCTTGAATACTGAGCATATTTCGGATACTTGAATCAGCGTACATCTGACCCTTGTCTAGCAACTTCCTAGCACCCAAGGATGAAAACGGGGCGGGAGGGCCTTAGAAATCGTAGACGGGTCAGTTGGAAAACTGACATAGGCACTGCATTATCCTGGTGGTTAAATTTTTCACGGTGCCTTAAAGTGATTTGGGTGTCTCTTGAAGCATTAATTTTACGACTTCTCCTTCCTCTCGACCTACCTTGGACCTATCTACTTGCTATGTATAGCTAGTAGTTGCTAAGTGGTGCTCTAAAATAAACTCACGGGCCGGTCCTATAAATGTCGTCATTGGAAAGTGCTCGATATAGCGCATGTTTGCCCTTCCGACTTGACTGGAACTCTTAACTTGCGTTTCTCACTCCCATCTGCGCAATACAATGCTCGACGACTTTTCTCTTCCAGAAAATACGCCAGTTCTTCCATTACAATCCAAGCTCGCATTGATAACTGGTGCTTCGTGCGTTTCATCTATTTGAACCTCCTGAGTCGTGATGGCACTGCTGAGCCTCTATCTTGCTTGTACAAACAGGGGCGGCATCGGAAGAGCCACTGCATTGGCATTGGCTCGCCAAGGATGCTCCATCGCTGTGCACTACCATTCCTCCAAGGAAAAAGCTGAGGCTCTCGTATCCGAACTGACTAAAATGAAAGACATCAACGCCGTCGCATTTCAGGCCGACCTCTCAGATTATAACAACGTCAGAAAGCTTCATTCCGAGGTTGTTTATCATATGGGACACCCTGACATCCTGTTCAATAATTCTGGAACTACTAACCGCGTTATCGGGCCTAACGGGAATATAGAAGACGTGAGCATTGAGGAGTTTGAGAGCACTTGGAGGACTAATACAGGGTCGAGCTACTTGGTGGGTGTACTTGAAAGTGCTGTGTCATATTGAACTGAATATTGGCAAAGTTGACGCAGCTGTGCTTGCCTAAGATGGCCGAAAAGAGATACGGGCGTATTGTGTTTAATTCAAGGTTACGATTTAGTGTGTTAGAAAGTCATCCCCTGATAGAAATTCGTCTGGTTTAGTGTTGCTGCTGGTAATGCGCCTACACCTCGATTACTTGAATACCCAACTGAAGTAGAATTTTAGGAACTGGAGGAGTAATTGGTCCACATTATGCGTCATCGAAATCCGCGATGCATGGTATGCTGCATTGGATAGCAATGAGGTATGCAAAAGAGGGTATAGTACGTCTTTCATATTCTACCTGCTTCTTAAGTCTATGTTTCTGACCATTATTATACATAGACCTGTAATGCTGTCGCCCCCGCCCTTGTAATCGGTCAGCCTATAAAACAAAACCCAATTTTAAAGGTAATACTAACCGAGGATTTTCTCTTCCCCCTCCAGAAACTGGCATGATGTCTAATCCATCTGATCAACTCAAGGTCAGAATTGACCTCATCATCTCTTATCGCACAAATTGCATCCGCTAATATAGGAAGTTATAAATAGGATCGAATTCCGTTGGGCGATTTGGGCATCCCAGTGAGATCGCGTCAGTCGTTGGGATGCTCGTAACAAATTCGTATATGACGAACAAGGTGTGTGCATTTTCCCGAGCAAGTTTCATCTGTCGTTCTTGATATGGATGCTTGTTCGATCTTTCTAGATCGTCGTTGCCGACGGCGGCTGGACTCCCAGTGCCTTCTGATCAGGATTGCCGTTGTAGTATGGATAGCTTGTAGGATTTATTGAAGCGGAGGGTCAGAACAATTGTTCTCGTATCATACAAAACCCTCCTGTATATTTGCAGACTTGATTATAACATAGCATCTGCATCAAGCCTGAGTAAAAATACTGAGATGGCAGGACTGACGTACTACCCAGATGGTGATCTAAAAATAGTCCAACGCTTTTTGACAGAGGAGAATAACATTCTGTCCTCAGCGCTGCACATATTTAAAAAAGGGTGGATAGCTACAATAAAAAGCGAGCCTGATCATTCGTTGCATACGTGTATTTCCAGAAGAGGAGCTTTTGTGTCATCAGCAGTGGAAAGCCGCCGAGAAAGATTCTCACTTGATACCATGGGTCATCTGCACAACTCATCCTCCTGACGGTGCAAACGAGAAACGGGGCCGATATTCCTTAGTTTCTGCCAGCTGGATCCAACAAGGGTTTAAGGCCTAAACGATTGATCCCTCGAATGGAAAGCTCTGGCAGCTCGCTGGCAACCTGGTCGCCACTCCATTCTTTGAATTCTTCATAGTGTAAAGTTAATCGGCGCAATTTGCTGCATACAGCGACAGACTAAGTCGTTAGCTGACAACTGGTATGTTTTCCTTGCCGAAGACAGAACTCTGGGAGCCAACCGCAGGGGAAAGAAATCTAATCGTGAACTACCAGTTTATTCGGCTTCTTCCGACCACACGTGCTGGGTGGCTGAACTCATCCGAAGCCCTAGGCTCTCACTCTTGATACACTCGCTTCTTCAGCCGTCTTTACCCTTCTCATCTCTGGCCCTCCACGACATTTGGTTAGATAGCATTTGGAGCCCCCTTCACTGTGGCGGATATCCCTCGAGGTGATTTTTCTTTCGAGATGGGTTTATTGCCTCCCGAGCATGACACTTGGGCTGTGGTCTTGTTTTCTTGTCCGCATTGTCTGTGGGTAGGATTAATGCAAGGTCTCCCACCGAGTTGTCTTGAGTGCCCTCTTGCGCAGCATGAATTCTCCAAAGGCATAGACATGCTTTTTTATATGGACGCTTGATTTCAGGAGAACTTGTTGGGCCTAAAGTGGGTGCCACCTTCCGAGACCTCCTTCGTTATTCTGACGACATCGACCCCCTAGATAGCCACAAGAGTTGGCTTGCAGAGCTGGATTGGTATCGATCCTCCGGTTCCGCACATCCATCGCTCTCTCTGGCAGACATGATGCACGTTGAGACGTCGGTGGCTGAACGGTGCGTAATTTCACCTCGGGCTGTGTCCCACTCCCACTGGGTGACCATGCCACTGTCTGTTCGTTCCTTATTTCTCATTGCAGAAAGGGACTCCTTTTGCACATCGGGGCTCGATCCCTAAGTTTCACCTTTTCATCTCGCCCTAGGAGTGGGGTCTGCTGTAGTGAGTGCTGGTGCGATCTTTTATCCTCACGGTATCCGCATTTTCTGATTGTCAGTGGTAACCTCCAGTCTTGTCTTTCCAGAACTCCCAACTAGTTGTTCGTATTGTACAGCCAGGCAGGAAATTTTACGAGTCGCTGAGACTTGTAAGTGCTGTGCAGCATCTCTACCTCAATCCCAGCCAGATTGTTTCAAAGAAAGTGCGTGGTCCCGGTGACTAATCATGGAGCTTGGTCTACATACCCTGTTTCTCAATTCCGTCCAGGGCCTTTGGCTCAGCGCCGGTGGCGCGATGTAGCCATATTACTTGTACGGGTGCGCTATATCTCATCCTTGACCCCTGTAGCTGACTTTCTATGATTCACCCAGCGTGTTGTTTGTTATCTTCTGCGCGTGTACTTTTCATCTACACCTGCTTATGGTATTTCTTTTGAAATCTGTGTCTTCGGCGGGGTTTCAGGTAAGTTTGATCGATTTCTTTTCCTGGTCGAATTTCAGATAATAGATTGCCTATCTAGATTGCTTCCCTTCTCTGTGCAAATCAGCCGCACCTGACGCCTGACCCAATGATACACGAGGATGATTGCCCTCGATATACGGTGCGATTAAATCTACGGTCCAGGCATATCCTTGAATGGCTAATCTTGACAAAGGTAGCTAAGTGAGTTCCGGCGAACTGTGCTTCTGGAATGCGAAGGCACTGACGCAAGCTTGTTTGCCAGGAACCCGGTAACTTGAGACAGGTAACCTTAAAACAATGGGTCCACAAAGGTGGGTTACCATTGAGTGAGCGATCCGTTGGTCATTAAGGACCTCTATTACGATTAAGATGCCCGTAATGGGCGTAAGAGATATATTCAAGAGTAGCTATAAGCCGAAAGGATGCCGGATGGGGTTTGTTTACACAGCGCAAACACCGCCGCATCTGATCAATGAGTGGCCCATTTTGCCGGGCCGAAACCACTCGATTTCGGCCAAAAAGCGCATTGACCAGTCAGTGCCGCCAACGCCCACGACGACGAGCAGAAGCATCTTCCCGCACACAGTAACTTATTCCGCCATCCCTAAGTCTTTTTTTCTTCCCCAACCATCCATGATATGCCCCGAAATCATCATCCGGCTGCCTCTACCCTCAGAAATCGCAACCGGATTACAAACAAAACACGCCTCAAGATCCACCAGGGCTCCCTTGACGCCGATGCGGTCCTCATCCCAGACGAAGATGAGGAGAAGCACCGTCTCACCAACTTGGTCGCTGGGGTTGACGCTGAGGACGCCAATGTGAGCCCCTTTCTCGATGTTTTTTGTGCCACGTCAGCTATCGATTGTTATCGATGGTGGCTGTGCGTTCCGCGGATTGCATTACATAAGGTATTTACTTTCCTTTTCAGGAACACCATTTGCAGGAAGTCCTGTCTGCGGCACATCGTAGCAGCGTGCCTAGCAGGCAGACCCGCGGAACGGATAAGCCTGTCGCCCAACCTGCTTTCATACCAACCCCTGACTCTACCGGCGTCGTCGAGAACTACGACGAGCTCTATCAGGCGAATAGGTGGAAGGATCCGACAACATATGTCCACTCTTCTCAAACGACCGAAGAGTATATCACAAACGGTATCGCCAATGGCTTCACGTATTATATGGACGAGCGTGACAAAGAATGGCTCGACAAGAATAATGAGGAAGCTCGTGGCGAGGGCACTAGCGCTCAAGGCGCTGTTTCCACGTCTGGATTACGAACTTCTGCCCGAAGTGCAAAGGCTAAAGGCAAGGAGCCTGAGTCCAGCCAGCCCGTTGTTATCTCGGAAGACGAATTTGAGCTCGTAATGGGCGTCTTTGAGAAAATTACGCACGACCGCACCGAATTTCTTCATCATGCATGTATAATATTAACTCTGGTCAACACTATTATTAATTTATTTTTTCCTTAGGGTTTGGAGACGGGTATGGACTTCCCTGCGTTTTCGGAATACCAGGATGTGTTCTCGACGCCTCTGCCTGCGAACATGTTTGCAACATATACAGTTCCATCCTGGATACCTGCATCGGCAGCTCTGCTCAAGATTGCAAGAGCAATATATCCATACTGGAAGGAACGCAGAATAGAACGAAGCGGACATCGTATCATTCCCACTCTTAATGTAAGTTTCGAAAACTTTCCAATTTCTTTTTGATTTTTAAGTCTGTTCTTTCTAGGGTGACGAATCGGACACATTGAACGAGTCGTACATCTGCTTCCGCAGGCGCGAAAGCAAGGCTATCCGGAAAACGAGAGCTTCGCAAGCGACATCGTCCGATAAGCTTGTCCGGTTGCATCAGGAGTTGGAGTCCCCACTACGTCTTGCACAGGCGATCCTGACGCGAGAAACAGTGAAAAAGGAGCTAGCCGTTCAATCTCAAGCTCTTTGGGAACAACGGATAGCCTTTGCTGACCTCAAGCGAAAATTCCCCAGTCTCCACGACAAGGCTGACGAGGACTTGCTGATCGACAAGGAAAGACCGACCAAGAAGTTAGAGGGAGCGTACGTCTCTCTTTTTTTCTTACTTTGCTATGTTATTCATTCGATGTTTGTACAGCCGTGTACCAGGACTCCGGATCAAGACAAACGACCCGGCAGTTCCAGTGCGAATAGAGCCCGTCATCCGACCAAAGGAACGACAGCAGAAAATCCGGGAGGACATCGAATCTCAACTGCAGAAGCAGAAGGATATCGACCACCACTGGGAAGATGCTGTCGATGTAAGCTTAACTCATCTGACCTTTATTTCGAATTGACACAAATTTACAGGGTGCATACCAAACTCGACCCACTTCTTACCCCTCCCGATTATTCAAGTACTTCCCTCCGCCCAGCGCCCCACGATGGCCATCTACAATCTCAGACAAGACCGATGAGGAATCTTCCTCGAGCTCCCCACGTATCCCTACGCGAGCCCTACGTCTACGGTTTGGTCGTGGTGGTCGGCTACTTGTAGACCGACGAGACACTGTACCCCGTCGGCCAGTTAAGAAGTATGCCCGATCAAGCCTCTTTGGCTTGGGTGAGGAGGACAAATTAGAGGATGAGAATGATATGGATGTTGAGGAGGATTCAGAGGAGGTCGAGAACCAGCGGCGTCAAGAAGAGAGATGGAAATTTGACCAGGATGATGTACCTCCTGTTGGTCCCGAGGGAACAGATGAACAGGATCGCACGTTAATCGACGACTATGACGCAACGTAGGTTTCTTTCATATCTGTTTGAATGGATAGTTGATGAGATTTCCTCACAGTTACCTCCGGCACGCAATGACTCTCTTCACAGAACCCGACCACATCCATCTTTTGAACGATCCGACGCTGTTTTTCATCGGACAGGATGGTCGACAACATACTACGGTGCCGTACCGACTCGGTATGCCCCCAGCTATCATGCGAAGAGATGCACAAGGCTTTATGCGTGCTTTTCCTCCGAACATGGTCATCCCCCCTCACGCCATCCCTCCCAATTATTCTCTCGCCATGGCAGCCGCAGCTAATGGGAACCCCGTTGCAATGCAGCATCAAATTAAGAAGATGCAACCGCCCACTGCAACACCTCAAATGCGGATATCTTCCAACGGTGGCATGCGACCTCCTGGGATTCCTGTGACCAATCTGCAGCCAAATGGAGCCGTTGCTCACCACGTCTCACCTCCTCATCCCATTCCTGTCCCAATTCCCCAGCATTCACCTCCCAATGGTGTCAATGGCGTCAGCCGAGCAGCCATCACTATGCCTCACGTTGATGTGCAGAAGACTGAAGTCGTCTCAACCCCCGCTATCGCCAACGGTGTCTCTTCTATCCCCCAGGCGGAACCCAGTGCCGAGGTCACTGTGAACAGTGTTCCTCCACGACCGAAGTCGCAGAACGTGACACCCCAACCTCATCTCGGCCTTGGTGTTCCTACAAATGGTTATCATCTTACCCAGCTTCCTGGTATGGCGACGGCGGCTCTCGTCAATTCGGCTTCGTTTCCTCAACATAATCAGGCTCAGCAACTTCACGGTTTGTCTCCTCAGCAGGTGCAGAACCTGCGTACTGTGTTTGCTAGTAGCATGCCCAATGTCTCCCCTGACGTTGCCGCTCTTCAAGCCAAGACATTGGCAAATGCATACATGCATGCTGGTGCCAATGGTGCCAACATGGGTATGCAGCTTCCTCAAGCCAACATGAATTTGAAGCTGCCAGCCTCTCGGCAAATGCAGTGGCACAACGGAGCCATACAAGCCATACAACGACCGCCTTCGACCGTCAACGGCGTCGATGGCCAGATCAATGGTGCTCATGTAGCGAGCCCTAGTATCGGACATACAGTACCTGTACGAACACCTTCCGCCAACGGGTCGCGGCCTGTTCCAATGAGGAATGGGGTCCACATCAATGGACAGCACTCTATATCCCCTCACATGCAGCATTCACCTTCACCCTTACCGAACATCTCCCAGTCCCAGTCGCCTCCTCGTGTACCGCTGACACCCAACATAACCATGGCCTCGCCGTCGTTACAACAACAGCAACCTGTCGGTGGGACACAGAACGGATACTAGCTTTCCTTCTGTCGAATTCATTTCCTTGCATGAGCTGTGCCTTGGTTGTGCATAGTACACTTTAATTTGTTGTTCTTATTCTTTTCTTTTTCTTCTTTAGTTCTCAATTCGAAAGACTCGCTCTTGACCCCCAACTCTGTTTTTGTTTGTTTCGAAGTTTGTATCATAGGTTCTTTTACATGAAATCTATATTTCACCTTTCTTCTGTCGTGTTCGTATTTCCCTCCATGCAATTTTTTGAGCCTGATTAGCTGGCTCGCTTTAGACCGGTTGTATGTTCCATTCTTTTGCCAGGTTTCTGTCGTGCACAATATATAATCTTTTCGAATTCACCTTTTTTCGATGTATCCAATCTCTTATAGCTATACCCCTACATACATATGCTCAAAAGGTTATAACGATTTATGCCCATTTTCTTCTCGTTTGTGTGCTTTTGAGCAGATTGGAATTAGATATGGAAGGCGGGAACTTACAAGTAGAGGGCATAATTGAAGCCACAACATCTTTCCACGCGACGGTCGCCATCAGGATCACTTTCCTGCCACAATCTCGTTCTTCATTTCCTTACAAACTACGGACGTCCACGTTCTAATTAGGCACTGTAATAGTCAAATGGACTGTTAAGGAGCTCTCGTTTCTGCTTCTCTCCATGCCTCTAACAACGGCCATTTTGACATGTTGGTTTCATCCACTTGCTTTCATCTGACTCGTGCCGATGGTTTAAACTCTCCTGGTTCTTGGATGCCGGCGATATCGACTAAGCTTGCACCTCGGGGCCATGGATACGTCAATGCTCAAGGCAACAATATTTGAGTTTTTTTTGAGAAGACGCTGGTAAAGGTCGCAACTGTAGCTATTCATCTTGTTTATTATTCATCTAAAGCTTTCTCATGCTACACATCTATTTATCTTACCATCTTTTTCAGTTTTACAGGCAGTTCCTGCTTTTATGCCCCGGAGTGCTTGTACTTTCATCCCAATGCCTTATTTGCACGCCAATCCGGCAAGCGTTCATAAAGCATGAAGCATACGCTATGAGATACCCAGTCTCCCAAAGATCCATTTGTTGGAAAACTGTCAACTCGTGGCCTGGCTACAGGCCGACCATTCCCCGCCCTAGCTCTGTAAATTCAAATTCAAATTCATTTCATTTGTTACAGATGGGCTTAGAAAGGCATCATCATCATCATATCCCTAGGTCTTCAACCTTCAGGGTATAAAAAGTCGCTGGATGTCCCGTTGCTACACTAACCAATCACTTCCAAGGATGCACGCCTCTTCTTTGTGCAAGCTTGCGACGTTTGCTTCTTCTTTCGTTCTGGTTGCGGCTGGAGGTCTTGGATCTGACGTTTGTGGCGAATGTCACGGCGTCCTTCAAGTTCCTCACCACTCCACTGGCAGATATACTTCTGTTGGAAATATAAGTTCGTATCTGCTTATTACTATCGACTTCCTTTACTGAGAACAATTCTTAGATGCTTGTTTATGCTTATCATCTTTGCCTAACTATGTCGCTACCAACTCTCTTGCCATCTCTGCGACTGCAATCGGCGGAAAGGACGCAGTTATTGCTTCATTGACGGCTATGGTTCCTCTGCCCATTCTTCTCTATATATTTTGACTCTAATATGCAAATCCAGATCAAGTCTGGGGGCCATGGGACATGCAAGTATCCTCAGCACTCTCAGCCGCAATGCCAATTCGGCAATCCTTGCGGATTTACCTGCACGGATGGGTCAGTACTGCCATCACTCTCCGCAGACCGAAATTGACGCTGTTGGAATTTATCTTAATAGCTATTCGCCGTATCCATACTCCCGTCCGACGGAGTGCATCTGCTCCAAGCCTTATATGGTCTGCAATGATCGTTGCGGCTTGTTCAAGGGTTGCCCTAGCCAGTATTACAAGAGAGGAGAAGCTAGTCCTTCCTATGGCCTTAATTGTGCTAAAGGCCTAACAACCTGTCCGATCCCTGGTCGGGGTGGTGAGTATTTCGAATGCGTGAATACACAGAACGATCTCGAAAGCTGTAAGTATGAATGGAGCTTATGCTTTGTTTACTAGTTTAAGCATTGTGTCATTATAGGTGGTGGCTGCATAACTCCATCCCTCCCCTCCTATGGCTATTACAGCACTGCCAAAGAAGGCGCAGATTGTTCGGCACTCCCTGGAGTGTCTGATGTCTCTTGCGTCTACGGAAAATGCGTCGTGTACAAATGCTCCTATGGCTATTCTCTCAACAAAGTCGGAGAATGTGTTCCTATTAAAGGTTACTATGCATGAAACGTCTATCGCCACTGACCTCAGTATAGCTCCTCAATCACGGCCACTTGCTTTCTATAGTATGCATCTGTGGCCAATGGTTTCAGGAGCTTTAATCAGTCATTTACAGACTCTTCCTGTCCTTCCGAACCCAATCCGAACCTTGTCATTGAATTATTCGAACACTTGAAATCCACCACAATTCACTCGTAGCTGCCTATCTTGCCTATCTGTAGTAGTATCGATTACCACCTGTTGCCTCGAAAAATAAAAATAAAAATAAAATGAAGCCTTTAATCTGCATGGATTTTGTTGATAGCTTGTACGATTTGTGTACGATAGCTACTTTGGAGTCACCATCTTGAGGGCTATTTTTAGCCGAGCAGCGGCTTTGTGATTTGTCACGCACGGTTCCTTTCCCCAGTCTCGCCATCTTGTTCCTTTATCAATCCAGAGCACTTGCCAGAACTTGGCCGATTGGAGAATACACCGAAGTCGAAATGGCCTTTTCATTCAACCTTGGGACCCCTGTCAACACTGCACTGTTCCTATACATTCTTTACTCCGTGCAACGCATTATCTTTCCACCAACCTCAAAGCCTAAAACGGTACCTAATGAATTCAAATCCGGATACTCTTGGATGCCAAAATCTCACCCACCAACGGTCTTGTATAAAATTTATACTCCAAAGACTCTGGAACCCTTCAGTGGTCGCGACGGCGGAAGAATTTTGTTGGCCATAAACGGAATTGTTTTCGACGTAACGGCTGGACGAAACTTCTATGGCCCTAGTGCGTCCGAATCTTCCAAGCTTTACAGTATCCTGACTGGTATGTTATGCAGACGGCATGTATGGAAATTTTGCGGGCAGAGATGCGTCGCGCGGCATGGCCAAGCAATCGTTCGACCTCGGTATGTCAAGCTAACAGCGTGATTTCTAACGTTTTGCTCATTACTCCTGCCACATTTAACAGAAATGCTGACGCCCGTAGATCAGCCCCTTGATAAGCTAGATGATTTGAAACAGGATGAAATGTAAGTTAGTTTCTAAGGCACAGTTCGTTGCTGACTCCATCTATCTTACCCAGTGATAACATGAAAGGTATGCACACAAACTCTTGACCTCATGGGTCGTAGCTGACTCTATTCTCATCAGGCTGGATTGAGCATTTTTCTAACAAATACATTATTTGCGGAAAACTCGTTGAAAACGATGCTATCTAAATTCACCTACCGAGTAGTTCGTGTTTCTGTACCACCATCTTGATAATTGATCACATCTATCACCTCCTCATCTGTCTGGATTTGTGTATCCCTTTTACTGTTACTACTTTGTGGGACATCGTTCTCGCCACTGCCTCCTCTGGTTTCGTCTGGCCTGCTACTTTTCAACCAATCAATACAAGCGGCCAACTCCTAAAACGCAGGCGAATGCAGGATACTTTAGATATCCTAGACATTGCACCAAAATTATCATAAAATTTACCTCCAGCAATTTCTTTCCCATCTTTCTGTGGATCCAATACTTTGGTATCAATCCGCGTGCGTCCACACTAACTATCTGCCTCCATTCAACTGTTTTTTCATTGATCTCTTGTATGTGCTCAACAGACACGTAGCGTCCTTTGATTCATTTTTCTTCCAGTTCTGCGAGGTGTCTCGTCGTTCCAGAAGACAAGTTGATCGGAAGGGTAACCACGATTCTTTTTTTCCGGGCTGAAAAGTCGGCGATGCTCCAGGTGAGAGTGATAAAAATTAGTTAGCACCTTACCCTCTCCTTCTATGTGAAAACTCATGCAGCCAAGAAACTTGATACCCCGTGTAGACCCTTGGCGATATTGGAGGCGGGTGAATGAAGAGAGTCGTCCATATCGATTGCCATTCTGAAATATATTCGACTCTTGTTACTTTGTCAATGCCGGCAACGTAGCTTTGGATTCAACAGTCATCGATATTATCAAGATTAAAAATTATGCTCTGGCGAATGTCTGTTAAACATAGACAGGTAATCACCTTTGTTGATTCCAAGCCTTGTTGCGACCCAATTTCGACCAAAGCTTGGTGAACGAAACCTCGTCCTTAAGTACCTGCCTCACGATACAGTGCCAGGTCTGGGATTGCCTAGTTTTTTCGTTGTAATCCAGATGGATGAATGTCATGCCACTTGGATAGGTCTTCGCGGCCTTCCAGAAAAGCGAGGCGTCCAGCAGGGCCTGAGCACCCTTCATGAGAACATTCTCTGGTGGGATTTCTGGTATTAAGAGCATTGGAATTTGCTATATTGGTTAAAACACAGGAATGTACCTACACGAAGGATTCAGAGGAGTCAATGAAAAATTAGACGGGATCTCGGAAACTGCTTCTTCATCCATCCGTTTGTCTTCGGGCACTGGCGCTTGCCGCTGGGGACTGCCAGATGAGGATTAGCAGAAATGTACCTGTGCCTGGCACTACGTCAGTAAGTAGATTAGACTTGACGAAGGACTGTTAATGTTAATGGTGGAATGCGTGTTAAAGGAGGTACCGGAACAACGAATGTCTGTGTCAAGGTTGGAAACAATGAACTCCAAGAAGGCCAAACTTTAAAAGAATTTCTGGCCCCGCGGACATGATGCTCTTCCGAAGCTTTCGGCATTAAACCCATGTAGCTATAAGGCTTCTAACAACGGAGTCAGTTTGATGTCACTTTATCCGCATCGCTTCAATCCGGAATCGGGAGCAACTAATTCAAGGTATGTAGGTGGGTACAATTTATATTTTTATGCTAATCCTGGCCCGAAATATGGCACCGTCAGGGAAGTATGCCAACAACTATGCAGTATTTATTTTGCTACTAGTTACGCTGAATGATGCAGGCTGACGTGATTCTTGCGAGACAAGAGAACGAATTTTAACCTTATCAGACCGAGTTGGTGGGAGAATGGTAGTACATACTTACACAGTGACGGAATACGTCGGATGGAGCAAAGCGCCCGAACACCGCAAGAGACGACACGGCATCCATAGAGAGGCGAGAAGCCAGCTTGTTGCAGGCGTCAAACCCCACCAATCGGAGTGCTTTACCACAGCAACTTGAAACAAGGTGGGACGCAAAAAAAAAAGCGGAAGCTTGCCATGACGCCATGACTCGTTCGTGTAATTAGCTAAAATTAAACTGTCTCTATTAGACAAAAATAAAATGGAGATGCGAAAGATAAGGCACTTAGCCCGCACAGGGTAGGCAGCATGAGAGCCACGGGCCTGAAGCAAAACAAACGCCGGGGCAACCAAGGTCAGAAACGACCTTTGATTTATCAATGACGTTACAAGTGAACCCTCAGGTGACTCTTTATTTCAAGGACAAAAGGGCCGCCTAACGGATCGTCGCTTTGAAAGGACAGAAGTAGACGAATGAGACGAATCAATTATCTGATATAGAAGTTAGGAATCCTCACCGTTCATGTCGTTAATGAAGCCAAGGACTCGGAGACAATGCGCAGCAGCAGGGTAATGCGTGGATAGAGTTGTATGTGTTACGGCGGCCGAAATAGTAGACACAGACGAGTACTATTGGAATGGTAGTAAGGGATCATTCCCATACTTGAAGGTTACCAGGCTACTAAGGCCCGTTCTCTATGGCTTCTGGGGCAGAGCAATGATCTTACCAGCTTTTCACATTATTAAATTAGAGGTTATTAAAGGTTATTTGCAATTTCGGAACGAACGAAAAAGTCGAGCCTACCGGGACTCTGATTGGCTGAAGGCTCTACTTTTTGCCTTAGAAGTGCATGTATTTCGTTCGTTCAAAAGTTGTAAATAACCTCTATTGTGGAGACTCCTGAATTATCAAAACTGAGAGGCAAAGGATAATAGAAAGGCTTCAGGATCTTAAAGATGTGGCAAACGTGAGTTATAAATAGCTACATTCACGCCCACATGACAGACGCGTCCTGTAAGTAAGCCTAAAATTAGAACTCCAGTGGACGCCACTCACGTCGCTGAGAAGACCGCAAAGTCAGGCGGCAGTCATTAAATTAGAGGTTTTCATGAACCTCTGTTTTCAACGAGAGCGTGATCACAATCCGTTAAAATCGTATGTATAAGGATATTCTCTGCCCAGTACTCGTTGTAATCACATATCAATCACATATAGTTAAAGATCTAAGATCAAATAAATCTGCCGTTCAGGGGAAAACTAACCAAAACAGCAGTCAACGTCGTCAAGGTGGGCAAAATATCGGCAGATACATTTTTTTGTGAAGAAGCCCCAAGTGGAACATTTTCATCGAGAACAACTTGAAGCCTGGTAGAATCGGCGACATCAGATAGCTGGCGAGATAAGGTAGTACAATTGATCGAGAGTCCTGAAAGATAAAGTCCGATAAAGAAAGAGAGCGGAATAGGTTTGAATATTGTCCTCAATTGCGACGGTCAGAGTAGACGTGGACGGGGGGAAGTGAAGTCGGCGGCAAATTTTCTTTTCCTCGTGGGCGGTGCATCTTCTTGCCTTTCGAAGGCCGGGACGACGATTTCAGCGTATTACCGATGTATACAGTAATCTTGCTGCTTTGAATGTCACTCAAGTCCTTCAAAACTCCCGTGTTGGCTGCAGGAGGAGGAAAGGCGATGATCTTAACGGGCACCATCGGCGACCTGCCCCTGCTCTTGCTTGCCCATGGGATGTGAACATGCCCGGAGATGAGATCGACTTCTGCCTGCATAGCTACGCGCATGTGAAGAGGTTGAGCGTCGGGGTGACGTCCGACGACCGAATCTGCCACTTTCATCCACTCGGCGATGTGATGAGTGACAATTCCTGGAAGGGAAGCTTGTTGCAGGGGATGGCGTGAATCACAATTTTCCGAAGGAACGGCGCTGAATGGCATCCTCTTCACACCGGAGTAGACGCCAGCTGGCTTATGAGGAGCAGATGGGTGCTTTCGAAGTGGGAAAAAAGTGGTCGATATGCGCTGCTGGGTATTGTACTTTGGAACTTGACGGATTTGAGGGGTAGACATAGACTGGGGCATAGATGACACAAAAGTGGCTTGCATTATGGGAGCGTTAGCGGTTTCAGTCTTCTGGCGAACTCGAAACGTTGGTGGAAAACTTCGAAGGAGGCTCATTGACAAATACCTCAAAGCCAGGCTCCTTTGCAATACTCCTAGAAAGACGCATATAGCGACGCATGATCTCCAAGAGTTCGGAACCGTGGATAACGATAGCAGTGATGATGAAGAGAAGGCCGATAGCAATTGCGATAATAAGGAGGATGAGACGCGATTCTGATTCTAGTGCAATGTCGAGAGTATGATCACGAGCGACAAGCGCGGCAGGGGGCATAGGCCTACCACAGAGGGTGGCAAGCAGCGGAGAGACAGCCTTTCCCGGCTAACGGCGTTGTTGAACAATTGGAAGGACTACACTGTCATCCAAGGCGTCTTTATAATGCGGCATAGCATTAGGAGAAAATCAACTTGAGATCGTGGCAAAAATATCATCCAGGATGGAATTAAATACGACATCCGGTATTGAATAGTTGTTTTATTTTCTTGAAGGGAACCTTCTGACAGCTTGACTTCAAGAATCTTCGTAATGGCCGTGGAGCCTCAGAACCTGCGTCAACGAGCAGATGCAAACTGGTGTTCAGGACATTTTCGCCTACTTCAATGAATCAAGTCTGGGAGGATCAACAGCAGGAAACCTATACGTCGCCATGGTAGAACTTAGCTGAGTAGCCCTGAAATCTGACAGCACTGAGAATGCGGAGTCCAATTACGAAAAATGTTTAGGGCAGCCAAAAGCGCGTCAGAGCTTGCACTGTTGTAATTTGTCATTATTTTCGCAGCATACCACTATCCTGGACATTGTGTTCGCCCTTCTGAACAACCTTTCACTAGCTACTCTTCTCCCCATCTCTCCATTGTACGCCGTAATGTCATGGTCGAGCCAACACGTTTCAAAATTAAATTCAAAACGGTTCCAAGTCGAATGTTCTGGCTACAGGCATGGATCCTGTCCAGAGTCCAAGGTGGCCCCAAGTCGTATTGGGCGTGAGTCCTATTAACAATGGTCTTGAGAAGCAGTCCCAAGTCAACGACGACTTCCTCGTCAACCAAGGGCTCTTGAACTAATTTCCAACGAAGTCCTTTCCATTCAACGGGGCTTGCGAGATACTACAAGGAAACATGCCAAAGTTCCTCATTGCTCATTTTGGGATCGTATCCTTTATCGAACCTCGCCGCTTCAGACCACACCCGGAATCGCAGTTCGCCAGCAAGCACGAACTGGTCAGGCGGCTGGTGAAAATATGGAGAGCCAATTGTGCCTGGGGGGGATCGTATCACTGACCGAGCAACGTTGTGATACCGCAAGACAGCATTTCAGTTCTGAAGGAATTCGAAACGTATTTCCTGCCCTCCCGGAGATATCGTAAGCTATTTGACCCGTGTTGAGCATTTTGGTTAAATCGAGGCTCAATAATCCAAAGCATGAACTATTGGCCAATTGCAGAGAACATGTGAGAGAACATCCAATTAATTCGGTTTGGACTCGAAATGCTACAACTATGTGCGGTCAACTTGGTGTCCATGGAAAGGGGATTCCAGCGAATTCGGCTATATCTTTTCCACCATTTTTGGTTCTCAATGGATGGAATAACGGTCTCGCTTTCACCTGTCGGCTAAACCGCTTTGTTGAACTCCTAAGAAGTTTTCCTGGGACAGGTGGTTCCAAGCATTCGTATACAGGGTCGAGACACTGGACAGGTGTCAGCACGTCCAGAATTCTAAGAGCGAGGCGAGGCTCTGGGCTTTTGGCAAGAAAAAGTTCAAAGCGAACGAGAACACGACCTGCAGAAAACTCTTGAGAAGCTAATAGAAATTGGACATAAGAATGGCGAAAAACTCACCGGTATACGGTACACCAGAATGTCTTCTGATGTAAGGCTGGAACAGACGGTACAGAGGAATGAAGCTAAAATGATACTTCATGGACCGAGTGAAAAAAGTCCGTGTAAAATTGGGATGTTCCAAATCGAGAACGAAAGGTTGCCCGAGTTCGTAATGTAAGTTGGCCTTCGTATTGATTTCCGGAAGTTTCTGCAAGTCAGTGATGACTGGCTCATCTACCAGTGATTCTTCCAATAACATTCGACGGAGCCCATGCCATTGCTTTCGCCTGGCGATGTCATACAAATTGACATGCCAAGGCTCACCAAGGGCGTATTTGAGATCTTCTCCTTCGTCGAAGCATATTACATTAGAGCATAACCGCACTCTTACTGCCCCAGTAAGTACTGGCTGGTCAAGAGGGTGGTGGTAATACAGAACGCCGACTGAATTAGGAGGAAATCGATCCCTGGAATGGCCTTGATGATACCCATACTTTATTGCGAGAGGCGAGTCCACTTTTGGTATATGAAAAATAGCATTTTGTTTCCTCGATATGTCGTAAGTTTTTTGACACATGGAATCCATCTTTGTCGGGTCAAGCGTCTCGATCGTTCGCATTGATTGTCCTTTCAATCTCTGCAACGATGCCTGAGATAATAGTTAATGCCAGGAATGGTCATGGTGAACTGGCAACTCAACAGTAGAGACCGAGAAAAGGCGACAATCATGGACTAATGATAACGCCCCTGGTGCAACTCTGAGATGATAGCAGAGAAAAAAGATTTGAAGTCATGAGACGCGGTGACGTAGTAACACAAGTTAGCTTACCTCTGATAAATCATAAGAGGCCTGGGATAGAATGGTGTGATAAACAAAGCTTTCTTGAAGCGTGAGCAGAATTTCATAGAGCGGTCACTGGAGACCTAGAGGAGAACGGGATATAACAGCGCTTAAATGGTATTTCACCCAAGCATTCAGTCAAGCAACATGCATAGAGTAGAATGCGCCTATAAATCTTCCTGCATAGTAGCTTCTGAATCTTACGAGTCGTTGAATGTCAACACTTTCTAATATTAATAAGCTCTGATTCAATTACAACAGAGATTAGGGCAGGCAAAAGCGCGGCAGGAGTCCCTAGTTCGTTATGTGTCGTCCTTGTCGATTGTCTCTACACACTTTGTAGCTCAAGATAGAGCACTACTACAGACTGAACGTAGCGTACAACATAGGAAAATGACCTTCCGTACTTCTGCCCTTAAACTGCCTTGGCCAGAGCCGACATCTGCTGGGTGTCCAGGTACGATGCCGGCAGCCTCCTTGCTTGGGGATTTCTGCTTTCCCCGATTTTTGCTTGTGCACAGTACAGCCTGAACGTCCATCGCAGGACTCGGAATCAAGAGGTAGACTAGCTGTACTTGACATGTGTAGAACACGTAGGCGAGCAATCAAACTATTCCAGTTGTTCTCGAAAGCCCGCAAGCGATCTGCTTAACTGGCTGGGTTGGGAAATGTTATTCCAGCAAATTCTGCAAATTCCTTCCCATCTTGTCTCCTTGTTAGTGGATAGAACAGTGGTGCTGGTTTCCCTTGTTGGCGAACACGCTTTTTCATAAGCTCTCCAGGGTTCAATATCAAGAAATCATATTCAGGACGCAGGCACTTGACAGGCATCAGCACGTTCAAAGCTCTGATCAGCGGGCCCGGCTCTGGTGTACGGCGACCGGAAAGCTCCAGGCGGATGAGAAGGCGACCTGCAGAAAGCATCTTAGAAGTAATTATGCGGTATTTTGGAAAGACTTACCAGTGTAAGTTATGTCTATTTTGTAACGTCTGAACGCGTCATGGATAGGCATCCATTTTACATGATGCATAATGGTTCGGTTTATGATGGTCCGCACGATAGTGGGATGTTCCAAATCGAGAATGAAAGGTTGCTCCAAATCGTAGTGAAAGTTGGTCTTTCCTACTGAAGAAGGAAGCTTTTACAGATCAGCGTCCACTAGAATCAATTAGCAACTTCTCCTGGAGGCGCTCGGCTAGCGATGTTAGATGGATGTATATGCCAAGGCTCTCCATGACTCGTCATTAAATCCTTAATACAAAGCGCCCACGATACCAGCGGAGAGGATTTCCTGTGCTTTCATATGATATTGCGAACGTTGAACGAACTAAAGAGATCTGAAAAGAAGCTCTCATCAATCCAGATATGTCATGGACCTTTTGCCCTGCCAAGTCCATCTTTTTAGGATCGAGCGTCGCAATCATCCGCTTCTCCCTTGCTTTGGGGTTATGTGATGAAGCCTGTGAGAATGATATCAGAATGGGGCCAGATAAATTGGCATTTCAAGAGCAGATACCGAGAAAAAGCGATGACCGTAGTTCAGAGGTAGCGCCCCCGAACCCCGTAAAGCAAAGGGGCCAAAAAGGTTTGGAAGTTTGGAAGCTGTACACCGGAGGCCCAGTACTAAAGTGGCCCAATTTCCCCGTGGTATCAAAGCCATTCTGCTCGTATCAAAGCCTAGTAGATTGAATAGGCTTCAGCGCAGCATGTCTTTTGTCAATAACTTAAACGACGAGAAATTGGGAATAGTGACTTGTCACAGTGTGGTAGTCCCAAAGCGCGCCAACCAGATTCAACTTTAATTTACTCTTTCGGCTATTCACCTTTTCTGCCTTACTATGGACTGGGATACTCAATATGAACTTATGAAGGCAGGTCGCCCCGTCACTGTAGCGGGCCCGTCACATATTACCCGGAGCGATCACACGAGGCATGACAGCGACGAAGGCGACATTCCAATGGGTCTGCCGTCGCGCGATCAGGAAGGGGGAAGACGAAGAGCAGATTTCCTTGTCGACGAAGAGGAGGTCATCTTGACGCCATTAGAACAACTCACTCGACATTGGATGAATGAGCGGCATGCGCCTGACATTCTTCCTGCACAGGAAGATTTGTTGACGAGTTTGCTTGATCATCTCAGACGACAGGTGCGATTGGTCCTTTTTTGCGCTTACATATGACATGTTAGCTGACTGGTTTCTTCTGTGCGCTATCGTGCATGTGTTATGGCTAGTCAGAGGCGGTACAATTACTGCGAGAAGACCCATCGACATCAGAAGAAGAGCATATCAGAATTATGCTTGTTCAGACAGAGGTCGAACGTGTAAAATTCATTGTAAGGTCGTACGTTCGAACTCGATTATTTAAGGTAGGTCCCCATATTTCTGTGCTTTAACTTTTGACCGACTTTCTAGATTGAAAAATATGCTCGATTTGTCACGACAAATGCAGAGGTCCAAAGAAGACTAACAGCCGCAGAGCTGGATCATGCAAGCAGGCAAGTCGCTCTCTTCGATCCCACATTTCTTCTTCTAATCTGTCGAATAGGCATGCTAAAATCACAGATCAGCATTTTTATGTATCCGTTCTGCAAGGTCTGCCAGAAAAGCAATCCCACCTTGACGATACCCCTCTGTTCGTGCCGCCAATGGGTATGGTCATATTTTTTACACGTGAAGGAAGAATAACAACAAGATCGTAGTAACTGAACCAGATAAATCCCGCCCGGTCTTTGTCCATGCATTGAAGCAGTGTCCTCGAATACGTCTTCCGGAGTGTGTTCTCTTTGTCTTCCTCTCTTTAAATCAACTAAACCTTACATGCTGCTAGTGGTGCCGCATTGGATATGGAGAAAGGTCACATCTCATTGATGCCATATGCTGTCGTTGAGCAATTAGTAGCTCGTGGAGAGGTTGAACTAATTTAAATGTATTATGCTAAATCGGACCTACGTGAGATTATCACGGACTAATTCATTTCACCATGCAATGCAACAATCATAGGGCGATAGCACTATTAGCAGAATAGATAGTTATCTTCATACTGCCCGCTACAGGCCCTCCGACATGCAACAAATTCTTTACACGACGTGAAACCCTCTAAACGTAAAGTCGAAAAAAAAATGAATTGGGGTATCAGTATTAAAATTATATCTTCGGAGGCACATAAGGTTTGTTGTCTTCCCAGTCGTCATCATCGTCGTAACTTGGACTTCGAGGTCGAGAAGAGGAAGTAGGAGCCTCAGGAGCAAGAACAGGTTTCCGTGGCGGCTCAGGATCCTCGTCATACTCATTCTCATCTTCTTGGTCTTGCATCTCCGTGTCTTCATCCTGGTCATCAGGCGGCGTTTTATTCTCAGTAGCACTTGTCTCGCCTCCTCTGTCGTCTTCGTCCCCTCCGGCTTGCTCGGCCGTTTCAGCTGCAGCAGCATCGACTTTCTTCTTCCTACGCCTCTTCGGCGCTGCATTTGGATCGCTTGGAGCGGCATTTCGCTTGCCTTTCCCTCGTTTCTTTTTTTGTTCGGCTGCCTCGCTCAGTAGATCGATCGTTCCTCCAGCTGTGGGATCTGGGATGTCCTGAACAAGTTCTTTTAGGAAGTCAAGAGTCTCTGTTGTCTCGACCGCGTGTTTCCTGGCAATTAGTGTGAGGCGATGTGTTGGAGAAGAAGTAAAGGAGGGAATGGAGCATACAGGTGATAGACTTCAAGCTTCTTGGCACCTCTTTCTGTTGTTACTTTACTCGACTGTTCGATAATGAGACCCAGGAATAGTTCCAGGGCTTTGGCTATAGACAACCAGCCAATAAGATAGTCAGTATACTGGAACTTCAGTATTCAAATGCAAAGATTACGCACATATCACAATCGGCGTAGCTTGCGCCACCTTCCCGACCTCCTCATCTTTTTGCATAATCTTTTTTATCCGAGCCTAAACACATGACAAACGACCAGGGTGATATGAGCATTTTGGTAATGGATCGTACAGAATCACAAAAGAAGGACCGAGAAGGTATGTAGGTTGAGCAATATCAAGGGCCAAGAATCTCGGTCCGGACCCAGGAAAAGGGATTTTGAAAGAAGAGTACTCACAACCGGGAACTTGGTCTGCTTGTTCTTGTTCTTCATGGTTTCTCGTGATATTTTCGAGGGAAAGTTAATGTAATATCTCTTCTTCTCTGATGCTTCCTGATTGTGAGGAGGCTATGAAGAAGCTTGAGATGGCAGTATGGATTCAAAGTATGTAGCCCGCGCAAAGCATTAATCACGGCGTCACGTGACTACAAACGCGTCGCGCTGGGCTGCAGAGCCCCCTGAACAACTCATCGAACTTGGAGATTAGCTTTCCTTTAATTAAGCATAAGGCTTCCCTATAATTCCCTGCTCAGAATTGTCCTCATTCAACTAGAAAGCAGCGCAGCGCAGCAGAATCCACACTACAGATCGAGCAGATCCTTCAATTAAAAATATATTGAAGTAAATTAATCGTTAAACCGAGGACCCGAAATCTAATGTCCGATCCGTGTAAGCAAGGGTTCCGACATTTCCAGACCCTAAACACGAGATTTAGGGTGAGGCGTCCACCTGTAGCACTGAAGATGGGTATGGAAGGCTGGATTGGGTATCGACTCGTAATTGTCCGAATAAAAGGAAGCACTACACGCTGGATAAGCGCCGTTCTCTGCAGAGAAAAGAGACAGCACATGTAAGCAAAATGAAAACTAGTTGTGAAAAAGGCGAAACACCTACCCATTGCCATTCCCTAGCAGATCCTCAAATTTGGTTCTGAGTTCAAACAATTTTGGATCAAGAGTATTGTCAAGAACGTGCCCACTGTCCATCTTGAATGCTTCGCAATCACGTATGAACTGTTCGAGGTCTTTGACACGAGTTATTGACAACTCAGGCTCATTGGAACCGCGTGCGCGGGCAAGGTAGGATGCGACGATAGTGGCAAGACCACCCAGGATTGCCGTCATTACTTGGGTCTGCAGAAGGGCGGATTTTAATACGATAGCCTAAAAATTTGACATGAAAGATACTTACCTGTTTTCCGGTGGTCACTACCGATAATCCGGTAGTAAGAGCACCGATTACGACCTGCAATCCTATTGCAGCATTCAATGCGATCCCTGTCCATTTGGCTTTCCAAGCATATTTTTCTTTCTCCGCGATAGCTGTCACGAGCGTTGGCTCTAGACGCTCTCCAATGGTCTTTGGGCGTGCGATGGTCTGTTCATACGCAAATTAGTAACTTTTGGAGCAGGACAAGGAATCAGAGATGATGCACCCGATCATGAGGAATTATCCAATCGACATGAGAGTTATGCCGCGTCGACGTTCTTCGAGAGTTAAGATCCAAAGGCAAGGCGCGAGGATCGGGGTGAAATTCAAGAGGTTCGCGTGGAGGGTTCTCGTCTGGTAATCGCGGGAGTGGAGGAGAACCATTTGAGGCGACAGACCTTACTTCTATATCATTTTCCCGCAACAAGGAAGGAGAACCGGTAATTTCTCTAGAGTGAACTGTTGGTATTGGTTCTTCATGTGCGCTGGAAGTTGGTTGAGAAATAGCAAGGAAAGGAGTGGTCGGGGTCGGTACGTGAATCTGAGTGGGAGTCTCGACATGTGGAATGGGAGAAAGAGGAGACGATCGTCGTTCTGGTTGGCTTTGGGCAGGATCGTGCTCCATGGGTTCTCAGGGGCCTGTCGTTAAAGAGATGGCGGTGAGGTCCCTACAGAAAAGAGTTATGAGGATGAAAACATACGCCTATTTCACAGCCGTCGTCCGGTTTCCATGCTTCTACCAGATGGAATGGCCAAGCGTTTTCGTATCTCCAGGGCACGCGGGGAGACGGCGTCTGTTGCGAAAAACAAAATCGTCTTTCGACATCGAGCAGACCATGGAGGCATTTTGGTATGATTATAGGCGGAGATCATCTTCCGTACGGTCCGAATAGTAACTTGAGCTTTCATTCATTTGAAGTTTAGTACGTGAAGTCGTTTATGAAGTGGACTTGGGGGCGAGGTTAGAGGCATGCTGATGGAATGAAGCAAAGGAGGTTTGATGCTAATTTCGGCTATCGAGCTTGTACCCTGACTACCACCTCCACATTCCCCAGAAAATTTGATTTGTACTTGACAACGCCCATTAGCATCTGCTCACCACCGTTCACGGTGCTGATCAGAGTTTTCACGCTTCTCTATCTCCTTCTCTCTGGTCTGAAACCCCGAAAGGTCCTTGCGAAGTTTTGGTCGGTATTTCTCAATTCGGACCTACGCCTTGCAGTTCGCTTGCAAAATTTATTCCTGCTTCTACTCCTTGGCCCTCGTCGGGAGTCTAGAATGAGCTCGACCGACCTTTGCTCTGTTTTGCCTCCGTTGTATTCTCGGGCTTGATTTAGTGTTGTTATTCTGAATCTCTAGAGTCGGGTATTGACTCATGGACCACGACACCAGAACTGAACCTTTATTATTGACTTATCACGCCCGTATGATGTCAAACGGATGTCGGTGATCGAGTCAAAAGAAATACAGTGACCTGTTTATTTTCTTCCACAGATTATATCATTAGGGGATGCGAGCAAGTTGGATGACTTCAAGAATGCCAGAGTTGGCCCACGGGCAACCCTTTGTCTCCTTTCGCGTCGTAAATGGCTCATGATCACGTTCCCGAGGACAGTGTGCAATACTATGGCCTGAATGGCCGGGTGGCTTCAGTCGATTTGTTATAAAGCCCGTCAATTATTCGCACTCATCTCAACCCCCGTCTTGTCTTATCCCCTGCTTGTCCTTTAAACCAAGCCACCCATGTCTCCCGTAACCCGCTCATTCAACTTCGAAATTACTGTTGCATCTCATCCTCAGCCGTCAGGCGCTGTCCTTAAAAGGATTGACGCCTTATTTTCTTATATCGCCCTGCATCATTCTTCGAGAGTAAAAGGAGCTCAAGATCATGGCAAGCCGCTATTACTTCTCCTCGACGATGTCGTATCTGCTCTGCCAGCATCTCCAACTGGTCTCAAGATGTGGGTTCGATAAACCTTTCTCGTCGTGGGACTTACTTATCATGGAATCGCTCAGGGATCAAGCCGCACAAGACAGCAGCTTCATTGATGTCTGGAAGTCCTGCGAGCGAGTACAATACTCTCTCCGTTTCATCAGTTATTTTAACACGAAGAATATTTCTAGCCGCCAGCCTAAACTCCTCGTCACGTCGGATGCCAAACCACGCAATAGTGTGAAGCACATTGGTCTTCAAGGCGATGCCAGTGATTCCTCTTGGACTCCCTCTGACAACGAACCTCGTGTGCTGGAAGTGTACTCCAAGCCTCACCCTCGACGCTTATGCCTTGATGTCACCTTTGCGCCGGAGTCTTCCTCTGT
Source organism: Gymnopilus junonius (assembly GCA_015501075.1). Taxonomy (NCBI): domain Eukaryota; kingdom Fungi; phylum Basidiomycota; class Agaricomycetes; order Agaricales; family Galerinaceae; genus Gymnopilus; species Gymnopilus junonius. The sequence goes on along the minus strand of JADNYJ010000058.1, from coordinate 4,341 downwards.
TAACGCTTTGAATTCTGCGAAGAAGAGGAGGCGTTCCAAGGCCATCAGACGCGCGAAGAGGCAAGAAGGAATCAAATTCAGTCGTTGCGAAGACGGTGTCTATACCACCACAATGGTGTCTGCCACCGGTTCGGGTCGACACACCCGTTGGCATTACGATTCATAGATGGCGCCGTAACCTTGGGTTGACGCTCCTTTGTCTGTGTCTTTCTTGGTGTCTTGGACATCCGTAGTTTGAGTTAACGTCTTACCTGACAAATAATCAACTTCTTGACCGTTTGTCCTTCTCTTTTTACTTTTGCTCCTAATGATTTCGCCTGCTCCTATCTTGTTCTTCTATAATTCTGAATGCACTTTATTCTGTCCTGGAATCTGATATACTTCGCTAATGATGAGAAAAGGACACGGACGACATTACATTCCAAGTACGTTGAATTTCTTACATCCAAAGCGCTACAATTTACACTTTAAGTGCTAATACACATCCTTTCGAACAGAATTTCCGATGCCGACAAGAAATCAAGTCAAGCGGTCGTGATTAAAACGCTTTGAGTACTATGCCGAAGTACCTGAATACATTTTAACTGATGCATTTCTAATGCTTGTTCCACTTTATAAGGTTCCCCGATAGTGCCTTGCAATGACGTTCACTTTCACAGGTAACTTAAAGTTTTAGTGCAAAATATAGTAAGTTTCGTCACTCTTCAACAGTCCTCGCCATAGGTTGCCTACAAAACTCGCCTTCTTAACGTCACAGATGCAGTTCCGTTATTTACAAGTTATTTATTTGATCGCCTCGATTCGCATGTCAGCCCCGCCCCTTCGGATATTTATAGGGGGACGAAAAGCCGACGGGGATCTGCCACGGAGTACCTTGGCACGTCCGAGCTCATTGCGACTAGAATTGGCCGTTGGGGACCACGCCTTTTGCCTCAGCGCCACTTGAACACCCACGTCAGGGGCGGCTTAGCTTAACTACAATTCAATCCGAATTTTCACTGACGAATACCTCCGCGAGCTGTACAAATTCTCCCAAAGAAGTAAACCAAGCTCAAGTTGAAAACAACGCCGTGTAGACTTGGCAAAGGAGATCTGGAAGGCTTTGACTGCGGTAATTGAATGAAAAGTCGCTAACAGATGTTACCCAGCGTCAGTCTTAAGGATCACACAACCAGGGTCGCTCCAATCAACATGACTTCGGTCTAGACCTGATGCTTTACGTTCACTGTGATGCACTAGCATGTATTTATAAAGGTCTACGAGCTTCGTTCAGCGACGATCTCTGCACTTCTAATCTACCCACCTTTTACATAGTTGCTTGTTATCTGGACTCTAGAGCGAGCCGGGCGCTCATTTTGGCAGTTTTACAATGACTACGCCAGTGGTTGACGTTCCTAACACCTTCGGCTAGTATATCTTCTAAATTCTGTCTTTGTAGATTCGTCCACTGACACAGTTATATTTTCCAGGTGCAACGCTTGTCGGGACGTTTGTCACTTGCATGTCCGTCTGCTGGATTCGGATCTGCGAATAAGAATAAAGATACTGATTTCCCCTATTTAGGCTCTACGGGTTGACCGTACTCCAGGTCAGCGAATATTTTCTGGCTTGGAATCTTATTCGAATAAAATTCCAGACGTACTTTTACTATACTTATTACCCGAAGGACCCAACCCAAACAAAGCTTCTGGTGAGCTCCATGTGTTTCTTCGAAGTTATCGACCACTAATTCTCGTAGGTAGCATTCATATGGTAACACTTCTCAAATATCGAACCCTTCTTTATCTGACGGTTAACGTCGCAGGTTCATTGATACCTTGCATATTGTGTTCAGTGCGTCGATGAACTTTATTGCCGCTCTAGAGTATAGAGTATCATATTTAACATAACCTACAGTTTGCTTTAGCTCATATCATTATCTGGTAGGTCACCTTGTGACAAAATGTTCATATTCATTGCGATACTAGCTGAAGACCGCTGGGCCATAGGTTTCTAATTTTTCTAATACATCTGCCCTGCTCATTGGCCATTGGCAAGTCAAGTTGAAATTATTCTTACATTAAAAAATTGATCCATAATTGCAGGTCCTTGTTTGTGAGCCCTTTCTTGATTGCTATTCAAGGAATTGAACTAAAGGAAGATAGGCTTCCGTCCTCCTTAACACCATAATTGCATGTATCGTCCAAATGTACGTCCTGTTTTGACTGCAGTTTGGTTAAGGAAACTGAATTCGTCAGTTACTTCCTTATGAGAATTTTCCAACGTAAGATTTATTTATTTTTCATAACTTCACCGTTGAGCTTTTATGCAGTCAGCCCGGATAAGGTGAGGTGGTGGGTAACTTCAATAATCGTATGTGCCACCATCGGTTTTGTAGCACTTACAGAAGACGCATTGACGGCTCATTGCATGAAGGGGATAGCGATCATTTTACACTTCGGATTCGGAATGGGTACGAAATTACTTCCTCTAGATACAACGCGGTCTAATTTTTCTGCGCTTTTACCTGGTACCAGAAACCGTAACTCTCATGTGAGAAAATCTGTTAAACAGCGTCAGTTCACCATTACTGAGCCTCTGCTTTAGGTTAATAAAAAAAGAATTTGCCAAGTTGGCCCAGATAAACGTGAGTCTATCCTACTATCAAGAGCCTGAGGAAGACATTATTCAAAAACGCGCCTTCAGTTCTATGCCGCGACACCGTTTGCCATTTTTGCTGTACTGTCGGACTTCATGATAACGGGCGCTTTGATATATTTTCTTCATGGACACCGCACTACCTTTCGCAAGTAAGCATAATCCCTTGTATCTTGAATCCTTTGAAGATGTAGCTGAACCTCACATTTTTTAGAACGAACACCCTTGTGTCAAAACTCATCGTATACGCGATAAATCGGTGCCTGTTGACTGCGTAAGCTGTTCAACGGTTGGAGATTTTTTGATGGCTGTTCATACTGATTTAAATACTCTTGAACAGGATAGTCGAGATTGCGGAGTGCATCGTGGTAGGTGATCTTTTTGTCACGGCAGTATCAAGGGAGTACTAATCTTTTCATTACCGAGTTTTCGACTTTAACCAAGAGTTTGTGGTTCTTGAGTATAGACTTTGTCATTGGAAAACGTGAGTTGACGCGCCTATTGGTCGTAATGATTCGATCCTAATATTCATTCCTATCTCGAAGTCTATGCCAACAGTCTATTAGCTACGCTCAATAGCCGTCGAATGTTGACATCAAGGCATAAATCTACAGTTGGGAGCGTCCATATGTCCAGGCTTGACTTCCGCTCATCGCATGACGGCGCTAGCCACGTAATTGTAAGTAATATAAAGAGGCCTGTGAAGCTCCCTGCTGACCTATGTTGCCTGCAGGAATTAAGCAATGTAAGCCCAGACTCGGATATCTGCAGCTGTAACGTTTGCCTAAAACCCTCCTCAGAGAAATCAGGCATCGGGGTCGGATCCTAATTCAAGTACGAGCCGGACGACAGGAGTCCTTGTCATTTCCAAGGAGGGACTAGAGGAAGGATCCACATCATTGTCGATAAGAGATGTATAGTAACCAGCACGTCTTGCCACGTTGTGCTCTGTTGCGCCTGAAAAGACGTTACCATAGATTTATTCCGATCCTGAGAAGATAACTTAAAAATAATATTTTTTTCACTTCTCTTTACTGATACAATTAGTATTAAGAGTACAGACGGGAGAACAAGGAAAGTAATTTACTGAAGACTCCGTCTGAGTCCTCGGCTGTTTGAGCTAGTACAAAGGTACACGAAGATTTCACATAATATAAACGAATAAACACACGAAACACGTGAAGTTTTGTTATGCTGATACAGAATAAGCTTATAAATGAGCCCACTGCGCTTGTCCTTGAATCTGTGCATCTGTCTGTGTCTCTGCTGCGTTGTTCTCCGCGTTAGGAGAGATATTTGTCTGAGCAGCGTTGTTCGAACCGGGTGGCAATATCGAGGAGATATCCATAGTATTTTGTTGGAACCATACCTTGCCCTTGGGTAAAATGATGGTTTTCAATGACGGGCATGCGCGATGCCAAATTTTGGCGATGTGAGCCTCATCCTCCTCTCCTGAAAGGCCGGAATCATCTTCAGCGCCGTCGCCAGAGGCAGCTGGTGGAGCAGGATTGTCCGCTGCCATGAATGTAATATACTGGAGACATGCACCATATTAGGCCTCTGCAGCACAGTGAAATTTGATCTGCATACCTTTAGACATTTGAAGTCGGATAAGAGGGGGCCGGACTGCTCTAAAAGCTCCTGGTAAACGTGTCAAAATCAAAAAAAATTCTGACCGCACCATAAGCGACTTACGTTGCTATA
>JADNYJ010000579.1:0-19978 GCA_015501075.1 Gymnopilus junonius | reverse complement strand
ATGTATCAAAGTCAAATATGTGTTGCATTATGCCCATGTTGCATAACGTCAGAAGGTCTACGAGGGATTTCATATCCCTTGGATATGGAACGTGAGCCCGGGCTTCATCTGTGTTACTCTCCTGTGAGTTATGTTTTACTTGCGAGTAGTTAGAAACTGACCGTCTTCCTCCACGGTATTCCTGATAAGTGCCCCGTGTACAAACACTATCATTCGTCGTATAACTTGTAAGAAATCATTGTGGGCGGTATTCGTGACCAATTTCTCGAGCACGAAGGTGTGCATCATTCCGATCATAGTGTCTTGTATTGTCGACATTGCGAAGAAATGCGATCCCATTGTCACTGAATGCTGTAAGGTAACCACCGCGTGAGGAGTGCAAGGTCGCATGATCCTGCGCACTGGTCAGCAAATCTGAATAAATATTGGAAACTGTTGCGTACAGCATTGTCCCAGGTTTGAGGAGGATGGCTTCGATGCCCCATTTACTATTGTTTACGCCGTCTGTATCGACGTCTAGAAAGATCGACGTGTCTGCGACGATGCCTCGAGAAGTGTTGCCCATAAACCACCACTTGAGGCCTGAAGAGGGACCAGCTGTGGTTCTGCCCCCCCGGCATCAATATGCCATCCGTGGAATGCACCTGCTGTGGAAGCAGATGCCCAACGGAGGTCCTTTATGGGAGGGGCGATACTCTTACAGGACAGATCGTTTTGCGTCTCATGTAGAGCGTGAGCATCCGATGAATAGGTTGTGCGTTCGATACCTTGCAGAGGCATCGGAAAGTTCAACGCGTTCAAAACTTTTCCAGTTCCGTTTTCAACTGCGTGGAGAATCTGGGATACCGCCCGTGCCTTAGGCATTCATTCTTGTCTGTACATCATGTGAGTTATCTGGCTATTTAATCTGAGGGAGGGATTGACCTTCGCCCATGCTAACAGATTGGTCTAATTGAGTGGATTAGAGTTCATATTTGTCTATCATACTGTCACACTTACCTTGTATATCTACGAGGGCCTCCAGTGATCCAAGTTTCCTGAGAGCTGCCTTGAATGTGAGGACGGGCGCGGGGCGGCTATGAACATATATATTATGTGTGTTGAAAATTTCTTGGACCTCCGCGTCGGTCATCTTCATAAACTCATCATAGGTCGCTGAGAATATAATCGATAGCTCTGGTTTCTTCAAGTGCTTGGGAAGTCCTTCTATATACTGACTCTCAGCGGCGTCTGCCAAGGCTGTGATCGCGCTCAGAATTTCGGGAGACTTCGTCGAGATTAGCTTTAATTCGACGTAGCGAATGGCACTTACATTGACGGTCGGGGTGTACTGGTATGTGTCGGGTTTCCAGACAGATACATCTTCCGTATCATCTTTAATCATGGCGCCGTACACTGTGTATGTTTTGGGCGCCGACAATTTCTGTTTTTAAAACACAGAAAAGGTGTTAGGACTATCCACAAGGGACTGAAAGACCTGACCTCGGGAGCTTCCTCTGTGTCGAGGGTTATCGGTTTCTCGGTCTATCTTGACGTCAGGCATGATTAATGAGGACAACGACGGTGTACTCAACGTATAGCATGGTATCGACGGGCTGATAGTATTTAGGTCTTGTGGGCAAAAACGGCTTGACATCCTCGACATCGTCTTCCCGGCTTATAAACTCTTTGCTTTTGATCTGCTTGCTCACTCTCGGTTGTGGAGGAGCAGGGGGGTCTGTATATTCCTTACGTCCACCGGCTGCTTGAGCCGCATTCTCGATCCTGGAAGATTTTCTGGTAGGAAGCTCCACCTCCTTGTTCTTCCCTTTTTTCCCTTTGCCTTTCGTCTTGTCGGCGGGGGTGTTCTCGGTGTTGTCTTCGTGCTCAACGTTCTGTCCTGGATTACCCGCGCCTACAATGATCGTCAGCGGCGTTCTTTGGCTTCCTATACTGCATTCCACCTACCGCCTTCTTGTTCCTTGTTCTGCTCTCCATTTTGCTCAGTCGCCTGTGGGTCCGGTACGTTGACTTGGTTTGTTCCTGCTTCTATCCCTTCCATAGGCTGATCACTGCCGCCTTGCTGTCCTTCGCCGTCTTTTTCTCCTACGTCGTCTTTTTCTCCTTCGTCGTCTCGCTCTCCCTCATTCATTCCTGATTCAATCCCTTCCATCGGCTCCTTTTCTTGCGGTCCCTCGCGGTCTTTCGCACCCTCGCTGCTTTCGTCCTGTGGTCTCTGCTCATTTGTTCTTTACACGGAACAGGTCAGTAAATTTCTGATAATAATAAATCACAAGGTATTTACTCTGTCTCGTCGCTGGTTCCGGTTCCGTTTGCTTCAGAAATTTGCGGCGTTAAATCTATGGGCCGGAAAAAAGACAGGGCGGGGTCGGACAAGGGGAGATTCTCAAAATCTTTCCATTCTTCTGCCTGTATCAGATCTTGAAGGGCCACCCTGGCATTCCTTCCCTCTATCGCGATTTCAAAAAGACATTTCCATGTTCTTGCTTCCAGGGAACGGAGAGCGAGAGGCTTATCATTTCCAAGAGATATGCAGAGCTATCGATCAATCGTCAGCCAGATCCTGAATGTAATTTCACAACACACCTTTAGAAGGCTTTCCCGGCTTACTGAATGGATACGTCGTAGAGATTGAGGGAGGAGCAGAAAGAGTGGCGACAACGGCTCTGCCAGGTCGGACGCAAATCGTAACTGGCCGGGTTTGGTATTCTTAAAAAATTGTTTGACTCTATATTCATCCGAGTTCGACCATTCGTTCACGTTGATGTAATCCTTGAAGCCAGACCGTTTGCCTGGTATAGCGGGCAGTTGACCCGGTGAAGGGGGGTGCCCTTTGAACTTGTATGCGAGGTTGAAAGCTGCAAGAGAGAAGTTCTCCACTATGTTGTCTATCTCCCCTTGTACATGTTGGTATGCGACCGTTTTGAGATGGTGAGCTATCAGGTCGTCCGTCGAGTGGTTTGGAGCTGGAGGGCCGTGAACGATGTTTTCTCCGTACGATCGTACTTCCTGCAGAAGGTCTGGAATATCATACAATCGGTCATAATGAGGAATCTGTTTTGTAAGAATATCAGTAACGTAAATTTGAGTGTTTGATTGCTCTTACCTTTATCGTTTCCAGCATATCCTTGTCCAGGCGCTTTGGCACCATTTTTGTTGGGGCCATACTCACGCCCGGTTTGGATAGCTGATACATCCGCTCCACTGTCGCGTAGGCGGATATCAACGCAAACAGCTCGTCGTGTGTGTTCGCCGATGGAGGACTGGTAACCTGTAGCTGGGACAACTGCTGTGCGAGGTGTTCGGGTAGATTATTATAATGCGATTTCAGCCCGAGTAATGCGCGCATTCGAACGGCTCCCTCATCGTAGCCTCTGAATATACGCTCTTCATACTCTGCGAGGCAGGATATGAACGGCTGTATTATTTCGATAAGCGGACGTAAACGCGCGCAGATGTAAAACTCACCTGTACTACGTCTGTGGGCTCAAACAAGCTGCCCAGCCCTTCCGTATAACTACCAATGATTATATCGGTGCTGAATCCGATTTCGTTCAGTTTTTCGCAGCGTCGACGGGTTTCCTGCATAGGAGAGGTGCTTGAAGATGCCACTTTTAATTTTTTTGACGACGTCAGTGTTCGACGTCGATGTTTTTGCACTTTGGACGCATGAACTCACTTCGTTCGTTATCTAAGCGCTTAAGGCGCGTTAATGTCTATCTACGCGTCGTTCGTGGGACGGAAAAAGAAAAGAAGACACGTCAAGACGAAGGTTCGTTTTTGACGCATCGGAATTAGGGCAGGCGACATTCCCCTCAAAAAAGTCGCACGCATGTCCTGTGATACCAGAATGAACGAGAATGTTGGTTGGTAATCGAGTCGCGAAACACAATTACCAAGCAAGTCTTTTCACATGCCCGAATTAATGGCATTTATGCATGTTTTTTTTCACGATTATATAATCGAGTCCAAAAACACGATTACCAAGCAAGTCTTATTCACACGCCCGAATTAATGGCATTTATGCATGTTTTTTTCATGATTATATAATCGAGTCTGAAAACACGATTACCAAGCCAATTACCTTCCGATGTTCACACGCAAATAACAATAAAAACAGTCATTAAAAAAGAGACGAGGGGGGTTTATCTCCGGTATTTTACTTAGTATACGAATTAACGGGAGGCCTGCTCAATGACAGCATCTATAACGGAGTCCTTAGGAGCGTCTGGACCATCCAATACCATGAACCAACGTGCATACGCGAATACCTTGTAATAACGGCCAGCCTTCTGAACGTACACAAGATGTCCAACGACGACAAAACAGTCATTGGGAATCTCTCCGTCATAGAGCTCGTACTTCGACGCCAGATTGTCGAAAGTGTTCTCGTTAAACTCAATGTCATGGTCACGCCGACAATCATACGCAGGTACTAAAACAAATGCAGTCAACGTGGATGAATAAATAGTAACAGGAAATCATGCGCACTTTCATCGTCCCACTCTAGCGGGGGTAGTGCCCAGATGCTGGAATATCCTTGAACCGCTTGGATTTACTCTTATCTTGATTAGACGGCTTTTTTGCTGGGCTAGAGCCCGTGCTGAGATACACAGGGGTATCGTCAAGCCTAACATCAGGTTCCAATGTCGCTCCTTCGGTACCCATCTTCGATGAGAAAGAGATAGCATCTTTGAAGGTGTGGACAAAAATTTCGTCCTCGTGGACAAGCATTCCGAGGGCAGAACAAAAGCGACCGAATTCCTCAGCAAACATCCTGCCTTGTACTTGATAGGAAGGAAACTTGCCAATATTGTGGTGCTGACGGATGTGAGAGTTGGTGACCATCACGGGTGTGATGCAAAAGGCCGTGTCCTGGAAGTTGACACAGACCTCATATCGATCGGGTCGCCAGGTTTGCTTAGCGACCAAACCCATAGGGTTGAAACGAGCTATGTTGACATATCTGCCAGACTGCTCAAAGGTCATAGCAGTAAGAGCACGCCTAAAAAACACGAATCAATGGGATAAAACCCTTCCGCAACAAAATCAAACTTACTCCACATCAAAATTTCGAATGACACCAGATTCATACACAGCATCAATAGTAGGTAAGCCATATGCCCTAGTTTCCTTTGGCGGGATTATAATTGTAACGCGTCTGTAAACACGCTTCAAAATATGATGAACCAAATGAACGGGAAACATACTGCAAGTTAGGCAAATTATCATATAGTCCATTTGCTTTCATAAGTTCACTCTTGTCCAATGATTCCGCGAAACCACATGATGCAGGTAGGGCCCTGAAATAATATAGGTTACAAGTGCGTTAAAACACATTCACAACAAGAAAAAAAAAAAAGAAAAAAAAAAAGGGGCTCACTCGACTCGCAGACAAGGTATGTCTGACCGTCCTTGAGCTGAGTTAGCTGACTCTTGCTTGGTTGCGGTCGAAGTAGGAGCACTGTCAGTCTTTTTAGACAAAGAAGAAAGGTTAAACTTTTTCTTTTCCTTGGATTTCTTATCCTCGGATGCATCCTCTTTCTGCTCCTCGGAAACATCTTCTTTCAGCTCCTTTTTCACCTTGGCTCTCGTAGATGCCGCTGCCCTTTTCTTCGGCTTGACACCAACGGCAGCTTTAGGCTGTTTCGAGACTTCGACGAACAAATTAACATCTTCCTTGACCTGGTCTTGAGTACGCGTAGAAGGGCGGTCAGTTCTATACGTGATGTCAGATAAAACACATAACATATCATAAAAAAAGAAAAAAAAATTGGCACGCACGGCAAGACAGAATTATCTAGACTCACAGGCTCTTCCGACGCCGTGACAATGTCATCCTTCGTCTCATTCTCCAAGGCATCAAGAAGCTTTATGGCCTTCGAACCCGCAGTAGATTTAAGCGAAGAGTCTTTGAAAATGCGCTTGCTGAAAGATAATACGTCAGACAAACACGAGAGGGTCAAAAACAAAGCATTTACGCAGAACCCGCACCCATTTTCATCAAAGATGCATCCATATGTACAGGAAGATCTTTATCTGCAGTAGGGGTTGCAGGAGGTGAGGTAATAACACGGGCTTTCTTTTTCCTACGAAATCAAAGTGGTAAGCAGGTATGATTTGATGAACAACAGCAAACATACGGAGAGCGTTGTATAGGGGAAGACGCAGCAACAGGGAGAGCTTTTCTTTGACTAACAATAGTAAGGGTTGAGTGACATGCACATAGGAAAGACGAAATATACGCACGCAGAGCTGCGTGTTGACAATGGCGGAGTAGTAGGGGCACACCTCTTTGAGCCACGAAGGCGATCAGGAACAGGGGGGTCAGGATATAGACTGCTGAATAGCATGAACAAAAATTTAAAGAAACTAACGGACAACAGACACATACCTATCACCTTGACCCAAAGCAACAAGGTCCTCTGGCTCTGATGCCCTCTCCTGTTCAGATTCATCAAGAGTTGCATCATCATCAACGATGAACCCATCCAGGCTAGTGTTCACATCAGAACCCACATCGTCAGCAGACTCTTCTTCATCCATATCAACGTCATCCCCTGATTCACCAATCTCCTCTGCATCCACGTCGTCAGTGGGGGGTAACTCATTATCTGATACAACCTCTCCATCGGAGTCTTCTACTATGTGAAAGCTGAGAAATAAAAAGTCAGATGGAGGATAAACTGAATTAAGAACAAGAAAATAGGACGTACTCCGGAACAGGAGAGCTACGAATGGAAGGAAAAAAAGAAAGAATCAAAATGACAATAAGATAATGTTAATGAAGGTGAAATCCTGGCAGACATTTACAGACCTGGCTTTGAATTTTTTCGACGACTCAATGACCTTGACAGACATGGGTTTCACAGCAGACTGGCGAACCGTGCTGGGAATGATAACAAGAGACATTGATGGCTCAGGAAGCATGAATAGAATAGAAATGACATTAACACACCTTTTTTTATTGACAGAAACAACGCGCCCAGGCGCATTGGACTGCCGACCTGTCGGCGTCTCTTGGACAAACTCGACATCGGGCGAGGGATCACGTCGAACGGATGTCTTGCTTGACTTTGCCACTCGGGGGCGTACAGCGACTTTAGGAGCCATCGATGGGTACAGAGGGAAAAAACTGATGAAACGCAGTGTCCCTTTTAAAGGGTCAAGTCAACCACACGAAAAGACAGACCAAACGTCAAATTGCGAGGTAAAGCACACAGATCTAGCTGCGGAACATACATCAAGCACAGGCGGAAGAAACAGGGAGCACGAAAGAGAGATCATGGCTCCCCAGAAGCTCCTAAACCGGAAAGAGAAGATAAAAATAACACATCAAATATGAAATTGCCAAACCATCAACCCAGACTAAGAGCGAGAGATAAAGCAAAAAGTCCAGTCAGCACAGAAGATATGGACCAAATAATTTGATGCATTTTTAAAGAGCAACGGAATTGGGACAGGCATCCAACACAAGGGAGGATGTACGCAACAGAACGTAATCGACGTAAGCGGAAATAGGACCCCAATCCGTAATAGACGGACTGCGATTGGGCCGGTATGTGAAAACACGCTCTACCACCAGAAAGTATGCAGCCGACCAGGCAAATAATGAATCCCCTTCCAGCCGCAGATACCATCTCAGCACATGCAAGCATGCAATCGAATCCCGACGGAGGACCGCGGTCAGGAGACTAGCAAAAAAACACCAAACGGAAACATACATCAGAGGAAAGTTGACGGAATGCCCCCCTGTCTCCCCCCCACCCCCGCCCGCTGCAAACCATCTTGAAGTACCAGTCAAAATGGACGAGTTTTATGACACTGCGGCCGCACGTAAGCATATGATTCATGCAAAAAGAGATATTCTGACACCAACTATGTACAGTGCAGGAATTACAGAACCAATCTGAAGGAAGGCTCCTGTTGCGTCCCGAATGCCAACTTGCAAGTATAACTGTGAGTCTACTCAATGAGACCAAGTATTATCCACTAACGCCGCATCAAAAACAGGCACAAGACTTCCAGATATCGCAATCTGAAGGCAACATGTCCTGGCGCCTTAGCGTCTGGGACCAGGACACAGGGTCAATGGAAGAATTTCCGCTGCGAGTGCAGGGAATACTGACAGCAGAAACGCTCCCACCGGTGACAAGGAACAACAGCTCGTAAGTAATCAACACCAACGATGTGAAAGAAGGGTTAACATGACATCAGGGACATGAAGCGATTCCGACCGTATATGCGCCAGGGCGTTACAATCACAGGTATCGGCAGCCAAACCTTTGAAAAGTGCTACGAAAACATACAACATATTTTTGTCGCATTCTCCAACATATTTCCTGAAGGAACACTCGAAGAATGGCACGGTACAATGTTTGGTGCATCCCAGGCATTTGAAACAGGCGCACGTTATTTTTCCAGAGTTACCGCAACTATGGATAGGACTATGTCCATACCTTTCGGAGACCTAGTGGACCCAGAGGGAATACTAGAGAGACTAGTCGATGACACCTACATACATGGCCCGGACAACCATGTGGACTACATATGGCGAATCGTGACCAAAGAAGGAGCAATCCAGTAAGTACTCGCCAAATATTGAGTGACCAAATCTAACTGGGGAGTAGGTACAAACAAATTTCGCCGTCCAACATTCGCATCGGTGACATAGTTGAACTCAGCATTTCCTTTGTCGTATTTCGAGCGAGGGACAAGCGATACAAGATGATGCCAATTCTAAAAGGAATTCTCTTGCTCGACAACAAAATGAGAACGGCCAGTCTGATACATGTTCAATAAAATGAAAAGAAAGCTAATATTCAACAGAACGCCGCCATACTACGTATGCGGTCACGACTTTCAATGAACGCAGCACCAGCACAACATATTCGTCTTAAGCGCAGACAAGTTTTCGAAGAGGATGAGGAGATCGAGGACACAGAAAGGAAATTCACTAAAATGCGAATCGCAACGGATTAGGTTAAAAACTGATTAAATAGGAGCAGCTTGATATGATAATTCATTAAATAACTATCAGACGGAGCCACATACTAATTGGTTATCTCCATAACACTATTTCGCGAAGCGCCGGGCCTTCAAAAACACATCAATCGCGCCATCGGAAGAAACACGGGTTCCCGTACCATTCCGCCGGAAATGAGAGGACCGCTAAAACATATGACATCGCCTTATAGAGCCACACGCAATATTTTTTGCACAATTATGCCCCCCTACACGCGCAAGATGACGAAAACACGCAAAATACTGGTCTCAGTCATATCTTACCTCAATGACTGCGCACTGGACCATCTCAGATCATGCTATGCAATGCGATGCAATAAATCATGGACCCAGGAGCAGCAGAAGGTACACATGGCCACTGCAAAGACTCTCATAGTACGTATAAATTATAGCAGCTTTATCCGACACAGAACTAATAACATGGACACTGGACAGGAAAATATACAACGGCTGATATACGAGTTCGGCGAAGGCGACGTGACCCTTTTTGACTGTCTCGATCCAGCCATAATCCAAGCTTATGTCACCTTTATGAGCGCCCCATCAGGAGCAAGTGGTTTGGTACCAGAACTGGCAGACGCATTCTGGAGGCCATTCCTATGGAAATCAGAGCGACACAAAGACACCGACCCGGATGAATACACCTCCAGAGGAGAATTGAGCATACGCACTTGGGAGGATGTCGAAAACTGGTGGGACATTATAGACTCAAGGGCACCTTTCTGGCATGTACACTACATTCATGACGACGACCTAGACTGAGCCTTTAATAGAAATGGACAACCACTCCGAGCACAACCCAGAGCATAAACAAACTTCCAGCACAAGACGAACAGGAACCATTTATAGAAAAAGACCAGTTCATACTTAATAAAAAATGTCATCAGCTAGATTAGATAGTGCTAACACGTTTAGACAATTGACCAAAATACTTAAGTAATCGGGTTTTGCGACACGATTACTTAAGCGAGCTCAACAGTTAAGTAATCGGGTCGAAATCAAAATAATTGATCGGAATACTTAAGTAATCGAGTTTTGCGACACGATTACTTAAGCGAGCTCAATGACGAGAATAATTAAGTAATCGGGTCGAAAACCCCGATTACCTAAGCAGACCACTTGATGAATATAATTAAGCTATCGGGTACAGCGCCGCCGCTTTGCATGAGAGTAGACTTTCTGAATTCAAGGATGTCTGTCCATTTAAATTTATTTGACATGAAGTGTTTATATGCCACTCAACACCACCACAGTTCCAGTCAAGCACAGCAATGTCGACCTTTGTTTTAAATTGTTCGGTTTTGTCTGCTTTGTTGCAGATGAAATGGCATCACATACCAATATAGGTAAAGCGTACATTTGTCATCTAGACAAAGTTTACGTTTGTCAACATAATCATACTGGACAACACGATTACCAAGTATCCAATTGCAACGTCTAGTTAATTATAAGTCGGCCTAATTATAGATAAATCACTTAAACACCAATAAATTGCTTAAGTAATCGGGTTTTTGGACTCGATTACTTAAGCTAAATAATTGATGGACATGAATGTAGCAAAGTAATCATGTCCAGCATACCAGCATACCCACCTTACCTGTAAATAGAAATGCTGAACCCAACAAGGATTGTCCACCTGACAAGAATATTTGATACGTCCACTCACTGACGCCACATTTCCAATCAAGCACAACAAGGACGACCTTCATTTTCAATTGCGGTGTAGATAAAACCTCTGTGCCGTATAATAACACCTACTAACCCGCCCCACACCGGATCGATAGAACATTTCACTTAACACTGCTGGCAGGGGGACTTTTTAGCCACGGTAAAATATTAGTAAAATAATAGCTAGCTTGTTTTAGTTTTAGACGAATTTACCTGCCAAGTAAAAGAAAAATATGACCCACGGTGAAAGATTCACCATGTTTTATCTGCTACAAAAATTTTACAGTAAGTTAATTGTTTCGTTTCTAAGGCATTTAAGCTTGAATACAATTACACCCAAAGATAACAATTATCAGAAATTTACACATCGAGAAAATACTCCGAAAACAGCATGTTTTCCCTATTGGGAAATACGTTGTACAGAATACTACAGATGTAAGTTTTTTTACCATCCAATCCAAAAAAACTTACATCTGTAGTATTCTGTACAACGTATTTCCCAATAGGGAAAACATGCTGTTTTCGGAGTATTTTCTCGATGTGTAAATTTCTGATAATTGTTATCTTTGGGTGTAATTGTATTCAAGCTTAAATGCCTTAGAAACGAAACAATTAACTTACTGTAAAATTTTTGTAGCAGATAAAACATGGTGAATCTTTCACCGTGGGTCATATTTTTCTTTTACTTGGCAGGTAAATTCGTCTAAAACTAAAACAAGCTAGCTATTATTTTACTAATATTTTACCGTAGCTAAAAAATCCCCTGCCAGCAGCGTAAATATAGGTCGGGGTGTTGCTATAACACAATTGTCCCGGAAAGCACGATTACCAAGCATTCCGGCTAATAAAAATCCCGGCCAATTATAGCCACCTCAGTTAAACAGCCAGCAAATGCCAGCAAGAATGTAAAAATAAAACACAAAGGAATGTAGATCAAATATAAAATACAGGAATTACACATTATAGTCATTTACAAACTAAAACTATAGCACAAGCACACAGAATACAGTACAGCATCGCCAGAGTGATCAGACCGGCCAGTTCTAATAATAGAAAGTACCGGATATGTCCCGCCCAAGCACGCCATTTGCTCTGATTGCAGAAATGTTGAGATGCTGCGTGACGGCCAGGCGTTTCATCAAGGTCCTCCTAAAAGAACGAAGTTTTACTTACGTAAAAGCATCGTAACAATGAAGCCCTTGACACAGATCATTGTATGCCGAGGCCGTGAACAGTACCATTCGTCCAATTCGCGGCCACTTACGTGCAGCTAGGAAACAGTATCATCTCGATGAACTCTAGCTTGCCACGTTAGAACATGCACCTCATGTACTTGGGCGATGATATGCTGCAGTGGCATTTCATGTTGCCGGGGAGAAAGGGCGGAACGCAGTTGTTGAACTTGCACAAGCGTGGATTGACAACCTGTTTCTTCCAAGTTAGTAGTTCATTTTCTCTCCATATATCCACTAAGTACCGTCATTGCTTCGGTTGATATTTTTGTACTGGCGATATATAAAGCAGGCACCTCTAATACCCTTGATGAAAGTCAAAGTTTGATCAATGGTGAATACACTCTGAGGTGACAAGTAAAGACGGAACTCCTTATTTATTTGGAACTGCCATGGTCTTCTGAGACAATTTATATGTCGCCATGCGCGAGCAATACTATTGTGCAATCACTCATTTCTTTGACTCAAGTCGCGCCGAAGAACTTGTGAAGCGCCAACTTTTAGACGAGATGCCGGAAGCGCACCAAGCCTTTATGGAGGTTGCGCACATAATTCCATTCGAATTGATGTTCAACAACTTCGAAGAAACTACGCCGTCTGTTGCACGCTTTATTATCTCTTTTCTCACATCTCACCTCCCAGGTTTTTCAAACAGAGGAATACTTCTAAAGATACGTTTCAGGCCTGGACGCAAATTGACGTTAACAAGTTCGCGATGTCCAGCATGAACACTTCTGCAAACACCATTTACATGGCGCGGGATCGGAGAAATTTCTTTGTGCAGTTTGCATTTTACCTTGACGAAGCGGTTAGTTCGACGTCTTATCTCGACCTGGCTTTCAGACCGACTTTTACTAGTCCCCAGTTGTCCCAAACAAATACAAGGTACGCATGGCTGGAAAAGGCTTTCAATCGCTGCACAGGATCCAGTCGAGTTTCCAACTTTGGCGGAGTCTGGTATCGATCTTCCTAATCCAGAATTTCTCAAGATTCATGCTGCCTGTGCGAAAGTTCTGAATATTTCTGGCATCGAAAAATATGTTGGGAGTCTTGAGGAGGGCGCCAAAAATAACGACCTTTCATTATTCAGTAGGGAGGACTTTTCCGCTCTGCTTCGATTCAAATTGGCAGCCTTCGGACATTAAACATAGGCTATGTTTCTTGTCTATTTCTACTAGAATGATCATATTTTTTCTCTCAATATACGGAATTTTTCAACTTGTAGCACCAACACACAGAGTGGTGTCCCTCCATTTGGAGGTTATTTGCAAGATTTTTGTTAGAGATTCTCGGCTTGACTATCTGAAAAGCCCCGTTTGATCCCAGTACTTCACCCATCGCCCAACGTCTCCCTTGTTTAGAGGGCCCACTTCCTTCAGCGATTGGCAATACTCTTGGATATTTTTGAGACAGAATTGTGGTGACCCGCCTGCCTCTGCGTCATGGACATCCGATAATGTTGGCATCGTCCTTCCTCCGTTCTGAGACAGGCTTCTGAAGAATTCAAGAAGTTTAAGAGCAGGCTAAAGAAGAGTATAATCGGTGAAGTTGACAGGCAATTAACAGACAATGTAAGTACTCACGACAATGGGGCATCTTTCGTCGGGTACCTTTTCCAATACAGCCACCCATTCAACGAAAGATATCAACGAGAGGGTTTTGTGCTCCTCCTCTTCAAGGGACTCGATAATATACTCCATCACAGTGTTCCATGGAACTGGCTTTGGATGAAGGACATTAATAGCGGCCGGGTACACCTCCTCAGAAAAGACAAGGTCCAAAATTGAAGCTGCCACTCGGTCCATCGGAACCCAAGAAACAACCTGCTCATTTGTCAGACACCTTCGACAAAGTGAGTAAAGGTTGCAATGATGTACTCACACCATCCGTCAATGGCAAAAATCCCAGGGGCAATACTAGACTTCACGAGAATAGGTACCCAGTCCGTCGTAGCCCAAGCGCCGTTAGGACGGCCTCCACTGACCTGTCCAATGCGTAAGGAGGTAGCGTTCAAGCCGCTTGTCGCAAGAATCTGCACGGTACAGAAAATTGGGAAAAACCGGAATATTCATAGAAATCACGTACTCGTTCTGCAACATATTTACTTTCACCATAGCCATTCCCAACTGCATATCTTGGATCCAGGACCACATTTTCTGGGTAAGGGCCTAGGGACCGATCCCAGGATGCAGCAGACGCAATGGAAGAAGTGAAAATGAACTTGATGTTGGGACGGATGAGGACTTGAATATGCTAAGTCAATTAAAATTTTAGTTCCGCGTATATTTGACTCAAAGGACGATAATGAGAGATTGAAGTCTAGTCGCCAAGCATTGTGAATTATAACGTTAACTGAGTTCTGGACCTAGAGACCAGAAATTCACAGAGTAAAGTTGGTGTCCAGGAGAAATACAATAGATTAAAACGCACTTCAGTGTATAACGGATCAGAAAGTCCGAGACGCTCCATGGAAAAGTCGCCCTCGAGATAAACAAGTTTGTCAGAGGAAAGTAAGGTAGTGTCCAGGCCTTTGTCACGGAATCGGGCTAGCTGGCGCTCGGCTATTGACTCTGGTGTCGAAGGCGTCCGATTTAAAGTGTAGACTTTGATCACCCTCGGACTTTGCAGTAGTCTTTCTAGGATATCAGAACCAAGGTTTCCCGTCGATCCGGTGAGCACAACCACAATCCTGAAAGTCGCCATTGTAAAATGGGTAGGGCCAGGATGCTCAACATAGGCATATTTCTTAATCATCTCCCCCATGGCCTTAATACGGTCCTTGGAACCACTGCCTGAACTTTCATTGGACAAGATGCTGACGAGAAATTCTGAGAGTGCCTGTATTGAAGGGTAGCTGTAGACTGCATTTTGATCAACGTTAGGGCGTGCCGTGGTCGCAGATAGAGTATTCAAAGACTGAAGGGCTCCTGTAATTCGGCGCCTAAGAATTGTCGCTTTCAAGCTGGATAAACTCAATATATATTACCTTTCTAGGTGGACAGCTTGCTTACCTGTCAAAGCCGTGCTCAAAGAGGTCGTCTGACAGCTCTACTTCCTTCCCGTTGATTTCTTTAACCTGCTCGACAAGCCATTGCACAATAGAACCCATGTCCCAGGTCCTTGGGAGCTTAATCGATTCTGTCGCCTCCGTCGCTTCTACGGTCAAGTAACTAATAAAATGTTTTATCAGCCAACACTATGCCAATTTTTTTCGCAGACCTACAGTGCGCTTATTTCCTCTTCATACATCTCCACAGCTAGTTTTCTCATGACAGTCCCCTTTGCAGTACGAGGTAGAGGCTTTTTCGCGTCCGTAATAAGAATCATTTCTTTGAATATTCTGCTGAAAGCAGGAGCGACCTTGTTGGCTTCTTCTATGACAGGCCTTCATCCTGATCGTCAATATTTTATTTTGTCATGAATTTTTTTAAAAACACTACTTACCAGATGAGATTTCGGAACTGAGCCACCTGCTCGCCATTTTTCACATCAATGGTATGCGATTCCCTTGGCTCAATCAACACTCCAGCTTGATTATGCGCTCGGCCAAACATGACTGTGCCCATCAAACTTATCAAAGAACCACATTTATCAGGCAACAGGAAGGAGAGTTCGTCACGATGCACGCACTGTGGACTAGTCATCACTATATCTTCTATGGGTGCGGGGACAGTCTTTCTCCAGATGCATGGATAATGACATCGTCAATGCGTCCAACACTAACCGAAGGAACGATATCAGAAAATGGAACTTATGATTCGCATCCATTAAAGATGACGAACATTTTCCATAGATGGCTCTTAGTTGGATGTGGTTGAAAAATCGGAGGTTGCATATCCTCGCACATCCGGTAGGTTTTCAACAGGAAGAGAATGCGTTTCAATCTTCTACGGAGATTGAAAGAATGACTTATGGGTCATTGGATAATGTTGAGATAGTAACTCACCAGGAACTGGCATTCGTATGTACCGTCGCCTTGCGGTACCCAACGCACTTTACATCTATGGTCAAACTCTACGAAATCCCAATCGTCTCGTCTTCTTTCCGTTTAAATACAGTAGTGGGAGACCCAAATTCTGTGCCGCCATAAGAGGTTACCATTTTTACCCCAGAGGCGATCAGGGATTGTGCAACTTTAGGAGCCATCGCACCTCCGGCGAGAACCTAGAAATCGAGTGAGGTCTAATTTAAATTTTATATCACACATAATGCGTACCACGTGTATTAAGGACGACAGAAACTTGATAGCTTTCGGATCCTGGCTCCATGCTTGTATTTGAGTTGGGACAGTTATAATCAAATTTACTCCAGTCTTTTCTGCATGTTCAAGGATATTCTCAGGAGTAGGCATCATTGGTAACTTGTCGGGCCTGTCGACAACTGGTGGGTAAAGAGCAATGGTGCAACCGTTGTACAGTGGAAAAAGAATCTGGCCCATAAATCCGGCAGTGTGAAAAGGTGGAAAATGCATCGCTCCTATACGAATTGGCGCTTCGTAATTTCTGTAATCTCTACCTGAAGCTGAAATAAAAATGAAGTTTGTCAGTTTCGGGCCAATAAGAATAGGTGGCATTGAAAAAAAAACGCACGAAATGATACCCAGTGGATTAAAATTTCGTGCGTCTGTGGAATTGCTTTAGGAAATCCTGTAGAACCAGAAGAATGTATGTAGATCGCAGTGTCGGTGATAGCTGGGCGCGCGGTTTGCGAAGAATAAGGCACAAAGGGGTCGTCTTCGTGTTCATGACCAAGCTTCGGGTATATCTCTTGAAGGCTAGGTATGTCGTCGACAAGAAGCTGATAAGAAGAGACCTCTATCTGGAGTTTGACTGAAATCCCATCAAGAAGTTCGCGTAGGGTGCTGCGCGTGGTTAGGAGACAGTGACAATTTGTCTTCTTCAGGAGATTAACAACCGCTGCAGGAGTGTTTCGTGAAGAGATGGGAAAGGGCTATAAACGATTGGCCATCAAAACATCAAAGTCAGGACACGCAGGCGCTCACAATGAACCCGGCTTTCATAATCCCTATGCAAACAGCCTGATAGACGGCGACATCCGCAAGAGCAATCAAAGCTATAACTGGCCTCCTTTCTGTCGACTTGAATCTAGATCCGACGTAGCGAGCTACACGATGGCATGCTCTACCGAATTCGAGGTATGATATCTTTGTGACTATGTCCTTCCCATCTTCGGAGAAAACGTAGAATGGTGCGTCTGCATTATGCTTCCAGTGAAACTCTATTGCCTCTTCGATGTTTACAGTTCCATCGAGCGGGGGATGTACGATTCCCTTAGAGTGGAAAGACATCGTCTTGGAAGGGGGATAAGATGAAGAAGTTGGTCAAGCATCTCGTCCAAGTTGGCTATCGGAGAGAAATACAGTGCCACGGACGAACTTTGAATCCGACTTCCGGTGGTGACGGACCGAATGCGGGGAAAGGAGGAAAGCTTTACCTAATCTTTGGCGGACACTTTCCAATCCAACCTCAGTGGGATTAAGCTTGACTCTGTGCCGACATTGTTGTTTTCGTCTCGAGGCTGGTGTTACTCCACTGCTTGGGGGTTTCTTCCACTGTAAAATCTCGGCATTAACAAAACAAGAACAGCAGCGCACGGGTATTAGTAAAGCCAGAAGTCCCATGCTAGATCAGTATGTGAGATAGAAGTCGGGTCGCTCGGCATGCCATAATTCCCAGGTATAACTCCCGACACAGAAGGCAGTGGCGCGCTCTTGTAAGTGGATCGCTATCACGGGAGATTGTTTCCCTGGGAAGGAAGTTGCAGCAAAAGGCAGAGAAGAGATCACGAGAAGAGGTTGAAGTTGAGTAATACCAATAGATTCAGACGTAAATTTAGTCATTCGAAAAAATCGCCAGAATTAAATGTAATAGAATCCCAGCATCGATAGAAGGAGTGGAAATGAAATCAGAGGCAAGCAAGCAATACGACCCGCTTCAGCATCATCGCTTGTTTTCTAAACAATAATTGGATAGAATCAGAGGAGGACATCAACCGGTATGACTCAGACATCACGGCTAGCGATAAGACTTTAAACTATATTGTGGAAAGATCGAAGGCAATTGCAAGCACTACCATTCCACTAAGATGTGTGTCGCCAAACCCGGTGCCTATTCTCGATTTTCAGTTGATAATAACGAAGGCGATACTAGACGAGGAACCTTGACCTTTCGTGCAGACACCTGCGGCAAAGAGAACATCAATAGGTTAACCACGCTTGTGTCCAAGGATCGATTTGAGCTGACCCAGTTCTCCCCCACACTGACTTTCCCGAAAAAGAAATAAAGTGCACGTGCACTCTTTCTCCAGGGATATGAGGCAATCAATGTCGCCATTTTTAACGGTGAAATGCTCTAGTGGTTAATGTGTCAGTATAGCATAACAACGAGTCTAACGTTCAACTTCGGCTGGGTGCAATTATTTTCTCCTAGCCTTCTCAGTCGCTTTCGCCCTTCCTCGACTTCCTTCAACTGTGTTGGTTATTTGTACTTTTTTTTTTTGCTCATATACATTTCACTGTATTTCATTATAATTTTGCCTCAAAATTTTTGTATTTTGTGGTCAGGAGATTTAAACTTGGAAAATAGCCTTAAAATATGTGATTATTACCTCTCACAGGGTATTTACTACCTTTATAAATAATTTATGGAGACCTGGGTTAATTCAGCAGTCTGAAAAAAATTAAATGGGGTCAAAAAACCGCCCTTAGACAATAAAAGCATCATTAATTTCGATTATTTTCACCCATTTCTCTCATAAACCAGCTTATGTATCTATTTTAGCAATACTATAGTTACTTTACATTATCCTAGCTTTATAATTTTTTTGTTACCGAGCTCGCACTGACTTTGAGTTGACTCCAAGACGAGGGTGTCAGTGCGATGTTGCCAAATTGTCAGTGTGGCTGTGTATATTACCTTAAAAGGGCCTTCGGTGATTTCCGGATGTCAGTGTGGGGGAGAGCAAGGGAACTTATCGATTTGTTAGCTGTTCGATCACTGTGGCCAATAAGTTTCAAACTTACGCCTGATCTGGTGGCATCATGTAGACGACGAAAATGGATGTTGATGATGAGAGAAGAATCCATGGAAATACAAGGACGCCCACTGTCAGATGTCCGTCTTATCCAAGGCGATAACAATCGTAGGAGCGTAGGATTTAGGTATCATTCCACCTTTCCAACTACAGCCCTGCTACACGTTCCCCAAGTTCGGGAAAAATGAACACTTGAATGTTCAAGCTAAACTCATATTGAAAGTCGGTATTTCAAGCCACCGGAGTTATCGCTGCCCAGCAGATCACAAGACAACCCAGTCTTCATCGCAGATAATAGAAAGATAGGCGGATGAGACCCAGATATAGTAATTATGAATGAGCAAGAGCCCACAAGACACTGGCCAATGGCCTTCGGAGACGAGGCCAATGCGTGGCGGTGACGTGTCCCAGGCCAATGTCCGACCCAGGCTTGACAATGAGCGCAACCGATTGCACGAGTTAGTCGGAAGGCGTTCCAGGAAAAGTTGCGGCACATTGCAATGAAAATTGCGAAGTCGACAAGCAAAGAGGCCGAGTCAAAGTTAGGCTCGGGTTTCAAGTTCAGCTTCAGTTTCGACTTTGCTGTTCCATGAAAGTTTCTCTTGATGACATGAGCGACTGTGTTCGAAACGATGACAGGTCCTGAGGCCTGAGGCCCAGTGAAAAGCTGCTCTGGGTTAATCTGAGAAAATCCGGTCGCTTCCGTCGAGGGCTGGTCATAGCTGGACGAACCAGAAATTTGGTTTTAAAATTCTGGACGGGTTCCCTTTACTCTAAGGCTCACTTTTCCTTCTTTTTCTTCATCCTGTGTAGCGTCCCTTTTCTAGCTCCTTCCTCCCTTCGCAACGCAACCAAGTCTTTTCAACTCTTATTTGGTTCCCTTTGTCTACGCGATCACAAGATTTG
The DNA here is from genome assembly GCA_015501075.1 of Gymnopilus junonius. Lineage (NCBI taxonomy): Eukaryota > Fungi > Basidiomycota > Agaricomycetes > Agaricales > Galerinaceae > Gymnopilus > Gymnopilus junonius. The sequence continues at coordinate 95 of JADNYJ010000579.1, read as the reverse complement.
CAGGGCACAATCAGGGTCACGTCGTGCCCTCTTTCTCTTTTACCACCACCATCTTCTCGCATGCAGATCCCGTCCCACCCTTTCAGTTGCCCTTA